>VKOC01023154.1:0-40034 GCA_009364415.1 Spea multiplicata
TGACCACGTTAACTTCTCTACTCCTGACCCGGATTATCTGACCATTAAGAGACTGATCCATTTGTATCCTGCATCCTGGTTCCACACCCATGCAAACGTAACACACCCATACACAAGTACACATCCATGCTCACACGCAAAGTACACATCCATGCTCAAACACATGTAGAAGTACACATCGATGCGCAAACACAGGCAGAAGTACACATCCATGCACAAACACATGCAGAAGTACACATCCATGCTCAAACACATATACACGTACACACCCATGCTTATATATTCCATACATTCCATCTCCCACCTGCCCCCCCCCCCCCCGCTTAGCTCTCAATGCTCCTGCAGCCTCGGTTTCACGGCAGGATCACGTGACCATTGATATGCTTCTGTCTCCCCCGTGCCGGTGCAAAATAGAAAGGGTTCTTCCAATCTTGATCGGTGCCGTCCAGATCGGAGGGGCCCTTTTCTAAACCACTTTGAACCAGTAAGAGGAGACAGGAAGAAGGGGTCGCAGCAAGCCCCCTAGAGTTATACGACCCCTGTAGTTACGCCAATAACGTAGTGAGAAACTGAGCATTGCAGCTTATATAGAAACATTCCAAAAGCTAATAGGCATTTCAAACACACACATATACAACTCACACACTTGAAGCTTGCAATTGCTACCTAGATTCCTTAATTTGTTTTGTTTATTTTTTTAAAGATTCATCTGGGGATTGCACAATTAATTTTGCAAATCTCAGATTAATATACACTTGTCTCTCTTGCAGATGATGTTATTTTTTTGCCAGTCATAATGTGAGTTGGCATTAGGGAATTTTTTGGTTGGATTTTGTTAAACAGTACTTTTAAACCCTTAACGTAACTGATATGTATGTAAGTCAAAATGTCTAAAATGTGCCTTGTAATAGAAATGAATGTCCACAAGAGGGCAGTGGTGTGCTGTACATGTACAAGTAAAGTTGTGAAAACACTGAGGACTCAATTCCAGCCACCTAAAAGTTAGACTTTAACTCTAAATGCATATTGCACACTAGATGTATACTGACCAGAACGTCCCCAGGCACACATAAAAAAGATATTGCTAAACTATACGTACATGATTATTGGACACATCTGACAATCTGATGTTCTTTGCTCTGATCTCTCATGCTTATATACAACACTTTGCAGGGCTTTTGCCTATCTTTTTAAATGGACTAGCTCAGGCTCTCCCATAGTCTCTAGTTAGGGGCAAAACTAGAAACCACACGGCTCATGTGCAAAAATCACCTATGGGACTTCAGAGGCAACTTGTCCCACAGTGCTATCTTTGCCCATCTAGGCCTCCAGTTCTCTAATTTTGATCTATCACTCGTCTTAAAAATTAGCATAATGATGCCTCTTCTCCAGGAAGAGGGTAACTCTTGGACATTAAAAGCTTCTATAAAAATATTAAAAAGATCATCCTTTAAAAGTTCCAAAAAACATGTACAAATTTCGATAGGGATTCCATCTGCTCCTGGGGATTTACCAGCAGAAAAGCTTTTAATTACATCATGCAATTCGGTTAACAACAGCTTTCTGCTTGATCATCAGATTCTAAAACATTAGTTATGGCCCCCAGAGTATCTGTTAAAAAGGAACGATCTATGACTTTCTCATTAAAAAGGTTTTGGTAAAACTCTTGCGACACTTTTAAAATGCCTGCAATGGAGGACTGGCCTTACATATCTAAAATTAGGTCTCTCTTTTGAGATATTTGGTTAAAAAAGAAGCGAGAACACTTCTCCCTTTCCTCCAAGTGCTTTACCCAGGCATTAAAAATAACTTGCTTACCTTTAAAATCTAAAACCTTTTTAATCTCCTTCTTTAAATTAAAAATCAGTTCTTCAGTATTGCTTACACCACCCTCTTTCAGCTGAAAAGATCTTTTAAAAACGTGTTTGCTCTCTTTTTTTCTTCCCCTTGCCAGCAACAATAAAAAAGTTCTTAATCTTGGACTTGATGGTTTCCCACCAGTCCAACAAATTCTGACTTGGGTCTTTCTGGCACCGCGATCGCCCATATGAGACTTTAAAATTATTCCTGACTTGTTCGTCCTCTAGTAATAATACATTGAGTTTCCACAGACATATTCCTAGATTTTCATTAATTAGGAATTAAAAAGCTAGTTTTTGGAAGCTTATGGTCTGAGAATACATTATCTTCTAAAAACATATCCTGGAGATTAAAACCAGCAGAGGACAACATAAAATCTATGTGGGAGCTGACCTGGCCATTAGACCATGTATATCCAGGGTCAGAGGGTTTAAAATGTCTCAACACATCTTTCAATTTAAAATCAATGATAACATTTCAAAGCTGGCGAGAAGTTCTATCTGCCTTCTGGTTCTCATCCCCTCCACTTCTATTTTCGCCTGGTAGGATACAATTAAAATCACCTCCAACTATTAGAGGGGAAGAACCTGTGGCAAAGAAGGAGATACGCTCTAAAATTTCTATTCTTTCATTCTTAACTGGTGAAGCATATACATTCATAAGACGCACATTAAAAACTTTAAAAACAACATCAATTAGAACTGCTCTACTGGGAGCAATTTCAATAATAGAATTTAAAGAATTTAAAGCCACATGTGTTTTCTTAAAAGGGATCCCAACCCCTTTACTATCATTTGATCCTAGGAGCAATGTAAAAAGGTTATTTATTAATCCTTTACAGAATAAAAAGTATAAACTAGTATAAAACACTACGCGTTTCGCCTTTACAAAGGCTTTTTCAACACTCCTGGGACCATTGCTGTTCCAATATCATTGGTGGGGATCCTACCACCTACAGCTGTAGGTGTAACCTACCTTCAAATTGCTCTTAAACATGATTTTAACCAACACCCGAGTACCACACCATTGCTGCTATTTCATTGTATCGTCCATACGTGCATAGGATAGCTCCGGTTGTGAGTACCGCATTTTTATCTCTTTTTATATATACCTGGAGTACAAACATATTACACCATTGTGCTGCTTTTCTTTTTCTATTTTGTATTGTTGAAGCACAACCACTACCCCCTTTGTGAATTTCTACTATCAATCAAGCCAAGAAGAGGAAACCTTGGCAAGTGGGCTGCTGCTCTATTTTATGAACTTTTAGGGACCTTTAAGCATCTGTTTAATATGTTTTTAACAAAGAATTACCTTTAGAAAGTCCTGTTTAGCGCTTTTTCCATCCTCCTTGTTTTATATATGGTATTATTCAGTTTAATAAAGGAGATCTTTGGGAAATATTGATATATTTTAGGATCAGACCCCACACTTTGCAAAGTTATTCCAGGCAAACCCTTGATAACACTGAAACATGGGCAAAATATTAGAGACAAATTAGTCCATTCTTTTTTTACAACCAACCTTATTACAAAAAAACATACAATGGTAGGCAGCTATAAAAAAGTTTAACACTTTAATTCCATTATACCAGCTAAAACCGCAATGTGAGATTAATCCTCGGAGAAGGACCTGGTCAGGGGAGTAGCGACGGAGACAAAGGAAACCGGCCAGATGGAAGATGAAGCCGGAGAGACCACGGGAGATCTTAAAAGATAATCAGCAGCAGCACAGGCAGATGGTGAAATGCAGATAGGAACCAGTACGGTGGGTACAAATGATGGATAAACAAATGAGTCTCTTAAAAATCTACTTAATCCGTGGTTAAATCCTCAGATTACCGAGAGGTGACAAGCCAAGTTGCTGTGACAGATGAACAAGGCCAAGGTCTGGAATGAAGAAGCACTGCCACAGTACAGTGCTGGTCGAAGATGGATAGCAGGTGATGGAGGAGAAAGTCAAGGTCAAGGACTGGAGATGATCGGACGTGGTCAAGAAGCAAGTCGAGGTCAAGGACTGGAGATAAACAGGCATGGTCAAGTAGCATGCCGCAATCAAACACGAAGCAAACCCCATGAAAACACAAATGGAGGCAAAATGCACAAAGGACTATCACAGGTAGTGCACTGAAGTCCTCACAGTGTTTAAATAGGCCACCAATCTGAAAACCCAGCCTCTGGGGTGAAAACGAGGTGTGGAGCCAGGGGTGGACTGGGCCTGTGTGTGAGTGTGGCAGAGCCTGTCCCGGTGTGTGTGTGTTTGGGTGTAAGTGTGGCAGAGCCTATCCTGGTGTGTGTGTGTTTGGGTGTCGATGTGGCTTAGCCTGTCCTGGTGTTTCCACGTTGCAGAGCCTGTACTGTGTGTGTTTGGTGTGTCAGTGTGGCAGAGCCTGTACTGGTATGTGTGTTTGTTATGTCGGTGTTGCAGAGCCAACCCTGGTGTGTGTGTGTTTAGCTGTCGGTGTAACAGAGCCTGTCCTGGTGTGTGTGTGTTGGGGTGTCGGTGTGGCAGAGCCTGTCCTGGTGTGTGTTTGGTGTGTCCAGGGCCGGCCTTAGGGGTTTGTGACTTGTATGGCCGCACAGGGCGCCATAACAGGGCATACCTGGGACTTAAATTAAACATCATCTGGTAGTGAGAGGTAGAGGTAGAAGGCGGGGGTGAAGGTGAAGGGGCATGAAGGTAGTCACTGGACACCAGAACATAGGCCGGCTCTAGGTGTCGGTGCTTGAGATTGTCTTAGTGTATGTGTGTTTGGGTGTGGGTGCGGCAGAGCTTGTCCTGATGTGTGTGTTTGGATGTCGGTGTGACAGAAGCCTGTCCTGGTGTGTTTGGGTGTCAGTGTGGCAGAGCCTGTCCTGGTGTGTGTATTTGGTCATCTGTTTCCTGGCACTTTAATTTCTGTAGGAATAAATTGAACAAATGGAATTTGTAGTTACCCAGAGATAAAATGCCCTTCTGAATTTACAGTCACTTCAGAGGACAAAACTTTCTTGGCCCACAAATCAGTGAGAGGAAAAGTAAAAGTTTTGTGTTACTTATTCTATTTCAATCTGCATATTTTATTGAAAAGGATTAGTTGCATTAAATTGTGGGTTCAGGCCTCTTGTGTATGATGACTGTTTTTTAGTGTACTGATTACTGCCAGTCCCATCACATTACATCAAAATGTGTTAGAAAATCAGGAGAAGATAGGCATGGATGGTGGGCTGATTCGGAGGCGCAACGGGCCACTTCACTACACTTGCCCCCCAGGCTGCCATCCTTCCCCTGTGTGGGCCGCATTAGAGTCTGCTCCTTTAAGAAACAGCTGTACGTAATTAGGATCCGTCACACTTCCCTATAGAAGAAGTGCAGCGGGTGCGCATGCTCGTCAGCTTAGAGTACCGGGGGGGCCATACTGTAAAGTCAACATGTTGGAGGATGAACACGGAAGGACAGAGCAGCTCGAGAGGTACCGGTTGTTACAAAAACCTTTTACAGTTCTGCAACTTTAGAATTTCAAATTAAAAAATGTATAATTTGCTCTTTAAATGGAATCATATACTTAATATACTACTCTTGTTTAAAGCAGTATGTGGGAAAAACTATTACACCTCAGAAAACACATTTTGGAACACCCAGGATCCATTAGGAATAAACTCAAATATCTTGTAGTCGGACACAAACAAAACTACCATCGGAGTAATACCTCCTGTCCAAGCTTTATAGGAATCAAAACGATGAAAGCAAATCCCAGAGGGGGCGACTGGCGTAAGAAACTTTACAGCGCAGATAATTTTAGATTTATATATTAAAAACACACCACTTACATTACTCACATCGCCAGCTCTTTGCAATAAATTTAAGTGAACAGAACAGGATCATAGACATAAATATACTTATAAAGACACATATTATGACGTAGATTTAATGTATTTAATCATTATTTAGCGGAGACAGTTGTCATGACTTCAATTGTTACATTATGCATTTTAAATCACTGTGATTTTTTTAAAATGTATTTTACTTATCACATTGTGATTAGAAAGCTGCGCTCCATTGACTTCCATGGTTGAATGCAGTACCTGTACATGGTTGAATGCAGAGACCCTCTTGGAAACTTTGGAAACACATCGCCGCCTTCTGATTGGCAAAATTTCGCAGTGGTGGTTGTGACCGCTATCCAGAGTGGTCACAGCGTGTCCTGTGGTGGGTGTTGAGGGGGTAAATAATACACAGCTCACTTCTGGTGCTGTTCATAGGATGATGTAATTGAAGGGTTAGAGAGGGGCATATACTCCACAGTTGTTTTTTTCCCTCCACCTGCGACGCGAGGTAGGGGAGAGGAGAGGAATTGTTACCCGCTTTGATTAACAGGGGTCATGGCTATGCCTCAGTTTTTTTAATGTATTTTTAGTTATTTAGTAGGAGGTGCTGATTTTTTTGTTGTTGCATTTTCTGGCCTGTAACTAGTAACATTTGAAGTTTCAAAATAAACTAGTAATGTTAACAGTAGTTAGTGAATCTGCGAGTTGTTCTGTGAGGGCTTGCAATGTTTGGGCTTGCAATGCTGCCAGCTTATCTATTTGGAGATCAGCTGGCTGGCATGCTTGTAAAAAAGCATGATCCTGCTACTATGCAGGAATTTTCACCTATTTTTACCTTTTGTATATAAATATATGTATACATGTGTGTGCATATAATTCAAAAATAGATATTTGTGACATAATGACCACATTATACCACTAGATGCCAGTAAAGTACTGTTATAATGTTTCTTTATTAAAAAGTGAAATCGCCATTTTAACAATGTACATTGCTGTTAGCCATGTGTAGCATTACCTGAAATAAATTTTAACATTATATCTGCTTTTATGCATATAAATATTTACATTGGATATGCCCATGGAAGTGTTGGTTTTCTGTATATTTAATACTTGACTTATGAAAAAATACACAGTATTTTAATATCAATGTTACCAATTAAATTTATATGGAACCAATAACATTTTCTTCACTTAGAAAGCTATAGTCCATTGTGGCAGCATAGTGGGCAGGAATTCATGCTTGATGTTGAGGATGATGAAAAGATTGTTCCTGATTTCGGGAAGGCTCTCTCAGCTCCAGCCAGTTTATGTGAGCTCGGATTTACCTCAGAAATAAAACTTGTTCTACAAGATTTGTCGAGCTGGGTCCAGATCCCCCGCGGCGCTGCAGGGGACTCGGTTCCTCCTTTACGGCAGCAGCGGATGTCTGTGCAATGCAGACCACCTCACTCCCTATCTACCCTATCTATCCCTTCTCACTCCCTATCTGACCCCTCTAAATCCCTATCTACCCCCCTCCTCACTTTACCCTCTCCCCCCTTTGAAGTTCACTTACCTTGTAGAAGTCCAGTGGTGGGATCGCGAGGCCTCAGTCTCCCTGTTCTGCCGCGGTGCGTGCGGCTTCACTGCTGAGCACCAGAATATGACGTCATATTCTGGCGCTCAGCTTGAAATGCCGGCTTCACGGAGAAGAGTGAGAGGCACCGAACGGTTGCTGAAAACTTATTCCTCAGCGACCGTTCGGTGCCTCTCTCTCTCCTCCGCGTCTATTACAAAAAAAACCCACGCAATTAGGGGGCACAGCATGATGTAGGGTGGGTCATAGCCCCCCTGCCGACGCCACTGCCTCTTGCATAGGTGTTGCTGGACTTTTGTTTTAGTTCCTGCGCTACGCTAAACATCCCGGGCTGACAAACAAGAACCTTGATGTGATCAAAAGGGTACTAAATGTCATTAAAAGGGTACTAAATGATTTATACTAAAATAAAAAAAACAAGCGATTTAGTCATGGGATACTATAATATATGTTTTGATACTCTTTTTATTAAATTCAAAAGAAATACATGGATCCAAAGTACACAAAGCCTGGGATACCCACAACTAATTGTGACTTTCTTATGATCTTGTCGATAAAGCAGATCTAGGTGTCAAATGCAATCTATAGAGTTCTATAAAAGTAAAATCACCAGATCGGACAGATTGTGTTGCTATACCAAAAAAACCACGGTATTTATATGTTCTAAAGATGCCAGACTGTGCTGGATGAATTCTCATGAACTTGCATTAGGCTTTGATTTTAATGGAAGCCATGACACTAGATTTTAGTTTATAGACTTTTATTGATGTGCACAGGTTGCCTACTGTGCAGCTTACCGGTACATAACTTTAGTACAGCTGCAGAGCATGTGGCTATGCAGGTATGGTGCCAAATGAGTAAAAGAAGTAGTGATCTTGGGCCCCCTATTGGTCCTAGGGGCCCCATATAAGATGAAGGAGAGAGACGTATGAAATTGTAATAAAGATTCAGCGTAACTTTATATTCTGTAATGTATTTTTATTTTAACTTCTTCATGACCAAGGTTTCTTTCCCACTCTATAGAATTTTTGCCACCTTACTATTTGTTCAATTCCGCTTTCACATTTTTTTAGTTTAGTGTACCCACATAATTTATGTATTGCTTGTTCCTGGACAGATAGGGCTTTCTTATGATTCCATTTGTTATATGCACACTCCATCATTTAGTATGAGTAATATGTTAAAAAACATATTTGAAAAATAATCATAGTTTACATAGAATTTATTTTGCAATTTAGGTGCCACAGATGGAAAAACATCTGATTTATGTTCAGAATAATCCCTTTCTTGCATAGATTTTTACATTTTACAATTAAGCAAAAGGCTGCATCAAGAGTGAGTGTCTTGTGAAAATTGTATATTTGAGAAATCAGGGAAATCACCAGCTACAGGGTACTGTACACTGATTTGCGTGTCTAAATGGAAATTGTAAAATACTCTGGGACTCACATTATCAAAAATTGGGCCAAACTATAAGAGAGCCTAAGTGGGGTTGTTCCAAAATAGTATGAGCAACATAACAGCATTATACTAATATTCAACAATCAGAGCTGCTTGGCTGTTTGAATGCTTATGTAATTACAATATTTGACCTAAATATTATAACGCATGAATCACAAAATTCAGCCTGGCATAAACAGCCAGTGTTATAATTTTGGTACATAAAATTAACTTTACAGTGGTTGAATAGCAAAAAAGGTTTTGGGAATAACCCAGCTGTGATGGGAGCCATTTCGATTTCACTGACATGTTTTCCAGCCCTGTTTTTGTCCATCACGTGGTGGTACAGTTTAGGCTTGGGAAGGCTTGGCACCCGCGAGGTGCGGGATGGCTGAAGGAGCGTGGACAACCATCTGGGAGTCGGGGCAGCTGGCATGACTGAGCCCAGAAGTACCTAAAGGTGTCAGGACAGGAGCCGATCCATTAATCCCTTGGGAGAAGAAGTCCCGGTTATGCTGGGAGCCTGCCAACACACAGAGGCCGACAGTTCGCAGCGGGTGTACAAACTTTTTCTCAAATCTGGCTTAATCCTCAAACTTTTTCTTTTAGCTCGGTACATGCTGTTCTTTTGGGAAAAAAATAATTAGTCAGTTTTGTAAATGCTTTGTAATAGAACAATCATCTGTTCCTTAGCAGGCCTAAAAAATGTGTAAATACACACTCCAATAAACAATAACACATGACATATTACACTGGGTCATGATTAATTCAACAAAAATAAAGTACATCTTACTCATTAGCTTGTAGAGCCACCTTTAGCAGCAATAACTTGAATTAATTGTTTGACTCTATGTCTCTATGAGTTTCTCATCTTGTTGTGGAGGCATTTTAGCCCACCCTTCTTTACAACATTATAGTTCAGGACAGTTATACCCCTATGCATGGGTTTGTCAACTTATTTGGGGGTAAAAGGCCACATTTGGGACATGCGTAATTCAGGTTTTCAATTTTGAATTTGGACATCTGATCCTTCTGCCACCATGTCCTATTTGGGACATTTTTTTGTGTGTTCTTTTTCCACGCGCATTGTAATTTAGGTATGAATTTACAGCCCTTGGTATATGTAACTGCCAAACACCCCCCAATATGTGTTCCTCAACATTTTCCAAGTACAGTGATACCACCCATGCATGGGTTTGGAAAGTTGGAAAAATTATGACACCGTGTAAGGTGGTATTTCTCATCTGAGGTTGTATTTACCCAATTTTTAGACCAGCTAAGGAACAGATGATTACTATTATGTCCTGATTTGTAAAACCATAGAATTCAAAAGTACTTTCTTTTTCACAACTGTTTGTACTGTATATTATTCAACCTGCATAATAATAGTGGCATGATAATCATTAGCACCTGTTTGCTAGAATTATTTAATCATACACCTAACTATATAGCTAAAAAATCCCTTACTTTGTGCAAGAGTTTAAACTGTTTTAACCCTTTCAGTCCCCTATGGACGTACCAGTACGTCCAAAAAACGCATCTAAAGAAACCCCTATGGACATACCGATATGTCCTGACCTTCTTGCAGTGGCAGGGACACATTGTTTGACAGCCTGGACTCCCCCTTGTCGGCTACGATGGGGCACAGTGTGATCAGTGCCGGGGATTGCAGACAGGAGAGTGAGAAACCATGTTTCTCACTCTTCTCCCATGCTGAAAAAGGAAACGAAGAAAAAAAATATCACTAAACTAATACAATAAATAGTAGTTAAAAAAACAATAAAGTGAGCTAAGTGACATTGTGACATCACTGGCATTAATAACATGTTCTAGAGGTCTCTAAGAGGACCTCTTACCATACTGCACTGTTAACAGGGCATTTAAAAAAATAAAAATATATATAAAAATGATAAATATAATAAAAAAAATTAAAAACCTTAAAATCCCATTGTCCTAACACAACATCCAAAAAGTATAACCCTCCTGTCCTCGTTCACAACCCCCAAACCTGTTAAGTTATCAGTGTCTGGCTCCATTCAGGCTCCGGAGCTGCTTCTTTCTAGTGTCCCCCCCCTCGCTAGAGGGACACTTCTGATTCCTTGATTCCAGTCCTGCTCTTTGCTTCAGCTCTGTTTCCTTTAAGGTGTGCCCCACCTGTTTGTTATGTTTGTCTCAGTCAGCAGTGGATCTGCAGCACTTTCAGCTTGTCTGCTTCTGTGTTATGCTGGTTCCAGTGTTCTGTCAGCTCTTCCTCTCTGTTATGATGCATACCTGTTTCTGGACCTGAGTCTGCAAGAGCCAGCTTCCTCATCTCTGTTCAGTTAACCTGATTCATGTCTTGCAGGAGGTCAGTCTGCTAAGCAGTGTTCCTGATCTCCAGCCACTGCTATTTGAGTGGACTTGCCCCCTGACCAGGGAATCCGTACCTTGTGACTCCAGCCAGCAAAGCGGTAGTGCTGGTCGCCAGCGGTCGCTCTTTAAGGTGGCTTCGAGAGATTCCCCCAGGCAATGCCACAGTTCCATCGTTTATGATTTCCGCATCTATCCCAGCATGTTCCTGTCTGGAAGTCTCCTTATGGTGGAACGAACCTTCACTATGACCAGGGAATCCATACGTAGTGATTCCAGCCAGCAAAACGGGAGATTTCCGGAATCCTGAAGATGCTGGTTCCTGGGTTGACTTGTACAGTGCTCCTGTCAGAGAGCTGCTTCTCTGTAGTGTGCCCCTGTCTCACTAGAGTTCCCCCCCATCTCGCTAGAGCTCCCCCTTTGCTGTAGTCCATTTCTGGATTTCCATATGCTTTGTTCTGTGCTTCTGATTCCTTGATATCAGTTCTGCTCTTTGCTTCAGCTCTGTTTCCTTTATAAGGTGTGCCCCACCCGTTTGTAATGTTTGTCTTAGTCAGCAGTCTAAAGCAGTCCATCTTGGTTTTATTTTTAGATTCAAGGTTTAGTTTCGGTTTATTAATAATTCAGTAGGCAGGCTTTATTGCTAGGACCCACCGAATATTGGAGTACTTTGGCGTAGTGGTGCGCTAAGCATACTATGGCCATATCATGTGATGGAATATGTTAGTTGGCACAAATCACAGCCTCTCTGAGGTAAAATAGTCCCCATAAAAGCAAATATAAGCATGGCAACTATAAACAATAAATAATCTGTGATAAAATGCAAATATGAACACTTGACCAGGAAATTCTAGTTTTGCTCTGGATGGCAAGTTCAGTTATATGTGATGTTATAGTTTAAGCCCATGTGTAGAAATTCAATTAAAACAGCTGTGATAACAAGTAGCTTCAAGCAATAACATTTCTTAACATCCCGGGTTCTTAACTCAGAAGGGAATATCAAAGTGATATTAGCAGTCTGTGGTGTCACCATCTGTATTATACGTATGTACGTTATTCTATTATTTAAAATAGTTTTCTCTTCCATACTTGTATCTGGTAGAAAAGCAAGCAATTTTGTATTTTAATTTCTAATTCTTTGTTCTTACACAGCAAAATATTGGGACAAAAGTAAGTAGTTATTGCAGCCCATTCATTTTATCAGACACTCTCAAGATGGAAAAACTTTAACATGTGCACAAAATAATGTGTTTTTTTTCCTTTCAATCAAAAAAAAACAGCTTAAAAAGAGTTCCTCAGTATTTTTCCTTCCTACAATAGTTTTTCCCTAGAAGTGTTACAGTCTATGTCATTGGGAATGCAATAAGGTAGAAGACCCAAAATCCCAAAGAACATGGCCGCTAGACCTGATGATCCCTAAGAGTACAGGTACAACAAAAAGCACTCCACAGCTCAAAAGTTTTTTTATCCTGGAATCTACAGCTAACGCCAGACTTCCTATAAGTGTTGGACATGGTCTGTTCAGATTTGTTGTGAGCTGTAGACTCTATTATTTAATCTCAACTTTTGGATAAAACCCCTGAGTTGTGGAGTGCTATTTGTTATACCTATATTCTGACAGATTGCTTGGAAGACTTGAAAGTCTCCATTCAGAAGACCTGCTCTTGATTCTGCCCTTACCCCTTCTCAGCTGTGAATGTCTTACCTTACGTAGTAAACACGTATGCCAGGGAAAGTTCGCAACTTTTTAGCTCTGATGTATGTACAAATTGGCCCAATGGTAACCATTAGCATACATTCAGCAGACAACTAACTACAGACAATAGTAAGGGCAGCCCAGAATGGACAGGGAGATAGAGTGCAAAGCAAGTAGAGTGGCAACATCAGGACTGTCCAGCATGGGAGTAGGAACCCCTAAAAATCTGGGGGGAATAGCATTTTTCCCCATCCGATACCTCTTTCCTCATTCCTCATTACCCCACTTTCTCCCCATCTGTTTTTTGCAAACAAGTACAATGATACATATAAAACTTGAAACACTGGTAAAAAATAACCTACATTTAATACATGAAATATAAGAACAAAACAGCTAGTCTTTGTAACAAAACATTTTTTTTTAAATATTGAAAAATTGGACCCTAGGCAAGCATTTCCTTGGGCCCCCTCCACGCTCCCTAGCATGCAACCCCTCCCTCCGCTCCCCCCCACAAAAAAAAATATTTGCCACACTGACTGCAGATTAGGGGTTGACTGTGAGAGTCAGTGCGGTCTTCCCTCCTTCTGACCCTGACCGTGACTTTGAGAGGTCCTCTCCCCTGTAATCATCCCCAGAGTCCCTTTGGCCTCTCATTCACTAAACCACACATCTCTTTTGCTTAATCCCTGTAGTTCAGGTAAAGATCAAATAAATAACACATGTAAACAGCACTTGCATGTATAGATCAACTCAATAAGACATACAAACCCTATAATTGCATGTATACAATAATAATGTATGGAAACATAGCATAGCATAACAGAATAGCACATGCAAACTCAGCATTAAAGATACAGATAAAACCCCCTAAATTACAGGCATAGATCCCAGGTTGCACACCCCAAAGGCCAAGCCTGAAGTCCACGTAGAACTTTAACAGATTACACAGATTACAGTCCAGAGTGAGCCAACTTTGTCCCTAAACAACCCAGCAGGAGCCAACTTTGTCCCCAAACAGCCCAGAATGAGCCATCTGTGTCCCTCTTTGTGCCATCTTTGTCCCATAAACACCCTGTCTGTGCCGTCTTGGGCCACAAGGCTCAAACACCCTGCTTGTGCCATCTTTGCCTTTCCCTAAATCACATCCGTGATCTCCCCAACCAGTCTTGTAGGCTGCAGGGGGGGTTTCTTCCTGCATTATTTCCAGTCCAGTTGAAAGCGGGACAGTTGGGAGACATGCTATCGTAGACATCTTTGACAAGCCCTAGAAAGGCCAAACTCCTTTTCTTAACTTTCCAGCTTTCAGCATGGTACTGAATTGTAACATGTTAGAATATTATATTTAATTATTTCAATAGTTTTTCAGTATTTTAAGACTATAAATCAAATATCTGTGCTCTCAAACATTATTTGAATGTGTCACCCACATAAAACCAGAAAGAAAAAAGGCCTTAAGAAAAGTGTTACCATAGTGATGTTTCTGGCCTGAAATGTTCTCATTTGGCTGCAGAGTGAAAATGCAGTTTAATTCCATTCAATCACATACAAACATGTCTTTTATAGAAACTTTTCCATGATAAAAGATCCTACATAACCTAGGTATATCTTTTTTTTATTATCATCTGTCCAGCAATTGATTTCATTATAAGCAGGAGTTTTTATTGGTGACACTTCACCAATTGGTCCAAATCCTAAATGTTTACTTTAACATTTAAGTAGCATTATATAAGGGTTTTTAAAAAAAATGAATTATTATCCTGTAATTTTGTCATAGAAAGATAGGCTTAGCTGACACATTCATAAGCAAAAACCCCCGACTTCAGTAAAAGTTATTGAACAGGAGCTAAAAAGCATTCAGCCCATCTAGTCTGCCATTATTTCTGCTGCAAAGACTCAAGTGTTAACAGTTTTTCGATCTTATTTTATATTCAGGAGAGCAATATGTCTGCCTTCTGCTGGGAGGCTGTTCCACATACACTAAAAGTATTGGGACACCCTTCTTAATTATTGCAATCAGGGGTTTCAATCAGACCTATTGCCACGGGTATATAAATTCAAGCACCTAGCCACGCAATCTGCATTTACAAATATTCTGAACAGCTCAAAGAATTCAAGTGCGATATCATGATAGGATGCCACCTTTGGAGTCAGTTCGTAAAATGTCAACCCTGCTAGATATTCCACGGTCAACTGTAAGTGGTATTATTGGAAAGTGGAAGCACTTAAGAATAGCTGCAACTCAGCCACGAAGTAGACGACTGCAGAAAGTCACAGAGGAGTGCTGAGGAGCATCGTGTCTAAAAGTTGCCAACGCTCTGTACAAAAACTGGCGGAAGCTTCATGAAATGGGTTTCCATGGCAGAGCAGCTCCATGCAAGTCTTGCATCACCAAGTACAATGCCAAGTGCTGGCTCGAGTGGTGTATAGCATGCTGCCACTGGACTCTGGAGCAGTGGAAATGTGTTTTGTCCTGTCACTACCCAAATCAAAGCCAGGCCCGCTGACCCCTCTCACTTCGAGAATCCTCCGGTAAGGCCAACTTCCCCAACCCGGACTGACGTACCATCCCAAATTTGGGACAACCCCCAAGAGTTTGAAATGGAGCTCAGGGACAACTTGACCTTAGCGTAAACAGGCAGAGACACACCCAGGGGATTATACAACGAGAGCTTTGAGTGGGCAGGGGGATTACAATATAGGGTGACAGAGGCTACAGGAGCCCAAGTTATTAAAATACTGCTTGTAGTGTATATGAAATATTGGCCGAGCTGCTCACTATATCTTCTTGGCCAGGCACCTTGGCATTCTTCTGCCCAGGAATCACCCGTGCTGTGCAACAGTATTGCAGAACCTGTGATAATTGCCAGAGAGTGGGGAAAAAGAGGAGACTACTCTAATGCCAATTTGAGGTCACTACCCATTATAGTCAGCCCAGTGCCTCAGGCAAAAAGTATATTTTAAGAGTGGTGGATTATGCCACCTGGTACCCCAAAGCAGTGGCCCTTGTCAACATACAATTCCAAAATAATGCCCCTAATGTTAGCCCAGACCTCTGATGAAGCTCTGAGGAGCAAAACATGTCAGGGGGGGGCTATTTGTCTGAGTTTTTAATAAGCCTGTGTCACTGGTCATAATTCAATTATTTCTGTTGTTAGGACTGCAGCCATCAACAGTATATATACGATTTGATATTATTAGTGTTATACCTTTCATGGTAGGACTGATGACACTGGTATTTTTAAACATCTTTTTTGGTTATACCTTTTAACAAATACATTAATAAAAGTTATGTTTTAAGATGGGGTAATAATAAGGGTATTTTTGATCCCGGGAACGGGATTGGTTTGCCTTGTCAACATACACACTAAGACAGTGATGGATCCCCTGCCCAGAGTCTTCTCCTGGGTAGGATTTCCTCAGGTCCTAGATCAGGGCACCCAGTTTACTGCCTTAAATGGATACTGGTTTATACACTTAAACAGATGCTCAGGCCCTTGACAAACTCATCTAAAAATTAGGACCGCTTTCGCTGCAGGAGTCTACCTGCCTCTACCCCTTTGTGCTTTTATATAGGTGGTGGGTAGGAGGACACTGGAAGGGGCTAAAGGGGCAGGAGGGGTCCCCATAGTACCATATGTTCTTTAGCTACAAGAAATCTCAGAAGAGACGGTATGTACGGGGTATCATGGGATTGCACCTTCCAGGTTGGGTAAAAAGTCCTGGTCCTCAAGCCCACCCGCCAGGACAAACTCCAAGCGGCCTGGCAGAGACTCTCCAAGGTGGTGGAGCGAATCAGCGACACCACTTATATAGTAACACACAGTACTGACAAGAGGGTTTGGAGGACCTTCCATGTAAATATGCATAAGGATTAGATAGGGAGCAAGAAGTGGTGGTGATATGCACCCCAGGCACAGATGACAGAATCTGCCCCTATCCAACTTATTAACTAAGCCAGATGTGTCAGTAGAGCAAGTACAGCTAAGCTCAAGGGAAAGAGAACAGGTCTCCAAGCTGGTAAGGGATCAACAAAGTATGTTCTCTGTCACAAACATTAACACCTTATAGTAACACACCCTAACACCATACACTCATGTTTTCAATGGGTTTAGGACCGCACATTGTCCTTAAGGGGATATACACACACTCTAACACTACATGTGGATGTACACACTCATGCTAATCCCATACAGTAACACACACACCATTTGTGTACATGCTAACACCACACACATATACATACACATTCTATCCAACATACACCCACTGACTCTATACTATATAATATACATGTTAGTGTGTCTGTGTGTGTATGTATATATATATGTATATACATACTGTTAGAGCTAGAGTATATATTATATATAAAATACACATACTGACTGTAACACAACAGTACAGTATGCATACATACACATACACACACACACACTACTTCCCCTTATTTCGCTGAATCCTGTATCCCATACAGCTCGCACTCTCCATGCAAGTTGCTGCACTGCTGCCTCCAAGCCCACAATCTCCTTCATTGGTTGATGCCAGAGGAGCACCCTGCCAGCGACCAATAGAGTCACTCGTATGGACCTTTAACATCTGACACCAAAACTTTTAGATTATTTTCAATCCAAGTAAATACATTTGCCCTCAGCCTATTTCTGTAAATTTGTAGAGTAACCTTTTGCGTGGAACTTTATGAAACTATGCAAATAGCTCACATCATCAAAGTTAGATGCAATGTTGCAGAGTGACCAATAAATTGTAATTAAGGACTGAGGCACTTTTTATAAAAGGTGCAAGGATAGAAGCAGGTAGAAGGGAATTTCAGGTGGGCTGTTATGATGGGATGGAAAACCAATACTTTCAATGAGAAGGGGCTAAAAAGAAGAGAAACAACTAGCAGAAAAACAAAAAATTTTAAAGTGGATGAGGAAAGCTAAGTATACTAAGCAGAATACTCTGTCATTCAAAAGGGGTGAGGTGATCTAATCTGTCCACTTATGATGAGTTCACTTTGGATAAGCAAACATTTGCACATACATTGCTCCTCCAAGCAGGCCAGAACTGCCTGTTATTAGATCAGCTGGTTTCATACAGGAAGCAGATGGCTCACACATAGCCTTTAGCAACTACAATCAAGCCAGACAGAAGGAGATCAAAAACTTAACCCTTTGAAATAAGAACAAGCCTAGGACAGGAGCTGAGACATACCAAAACAGGGGTAAATACCCAGTTTACTCCTCCTCCTCCCAAACTTCTAAAGGTGGACTCTCACATTGAATATGATTCCTGGATTCCAAGGATACCACGAATGCTATTCACAATTTAGTACACTGGAAGGGATATGGTCCAGAAGAAAGGTCATGGGTCCCTTCTGTTGATCTGCATGCCTAGGCTCTGCTGAAACGATTCCAGTCAAGGAGGGGTTAATGTAACATTGCTGGGTACCTGCAAAGTTCCCAGGCCGTGTGTTCTCGCCCATTCTTGGCTGGCTATGTGATCCAGCAGAAAGGGGAAAACAGGTGGTGCACCAATGATGTGCACTCTGAGGCGCAACCACGATGGAGGGCAGGAGGCTGGGCAGGCTAGGCAGTTGAATTAAAAATACGGAACTGAATACGCTCAGTACCCTAGCACACTCCTATGATTCTGTGATTTCTGTGAGTCTTCAATGCTGATATTTGACCCTTGGTTTGCCTGACTACCCTTCTTTTTGATTCTGCTCCTGATTGTTTGATTACCCACTCCCTGTACTGACTATTAGCTTGTATGACTACCCGGCTGTGTCTGTGTCTGACATATTTCCTCCATTAACCCTTAGCATTAGTGATGGGAAGTTCGGGTCATTAAAATGAATCGGATCATTTCGACTCGTTCACTGAAATAATCCGATTCATGATCCGAATCTTCCGATCACTCAGTGTGACTCACAGGAGTTACTGTTTACCAGTAACTCCGTGCAGGCACACTAACGATTGGCCCCTCCCCTTTCATTAGTCAATGAATCCTCCCCCCTGCCTACTCCAGCGATGTCAATGAAGGCAGAGAGTCGTTCAAAGAATCGGATCTTACAGGGATCCGAATCTTACAGTGATCCGGATCACTGTAAGATCCGGATCACTGTAAGATTCGGATCACTGTAAGATCCGGATCATTGTAAGATCCGGATCTTTGAACGACTCTCTGCCTTCATTGGGATTCGAATCATTCAGAGGATATCACCATACTGTTATAAATAAATACATTAATAATCACTGCCCCCCAGGATTTACATTCCCCTTTACCTGCAACTGCACCTTAAGCTAACTTTATTAAATTAATTAAATTAACCCACACCATTAAATTAACCCTTAACACCCCATCACCCAAAATTAACCAACACCCATTAAGCATAACTGCCCCTAAATTAACCCTAAACACCCCATTAAGCATAACTGCCCCTAAATTAACCCTAAACACTCCATTAAGCATAACTGCCCTAAAATTAACCCTAAACACCCCATTAAGCATAACTGCCCCTAAATTAACCCTAAACACCCCGTTAAGCATATAAGACTATTTGATTTACCAAATTTCATGGTGCTTTGATGGTCGTAGCCAGAGAAAGGTTTCCGGGACTAACTTTCTTCTGTTTTCTTTGTTCGTTAGATACCATGATTCTTTTTTTCTCTGACATTATCCAATTACTTAGGTGTAGAATCATGATATTTTTTAAATTCAACTGCTCCAATGCTCCCTTCTTTTAATTTTCTACTCAATATTTTCCTTGCTATTGTTGGTATTTTATTTGTCCATATGAATTGATCAAAAGCTATTTGTACTTCTTTAAGTTTCTTTTCTGGTAAAACCATTGGTATTGACCTAAATAAATATAGCCAAGTTGGGAGAATATAGGATTTAATCGTATTAACTCGTCCCCACCACGAGATATTAGTCTGCTTCTATTCTGCCAGGCATGTCTTATTTTAGTATATAGTATATCAGAATTTATTTCCATGATTTGTTCTATTTTAGCTGGTATAAAGATCACCAAATACTCAATTTTATCTTTCATATAAGAGGAAATTTATTCTGTATACTCTCATTTAATAAATTGTTTTTTTTAATGGTCATTTTTAGTTAATTTTTCTGGTATAATAAACCTATCAATATATTTAAAATTTTATACCCAAATTTTGGGTTGCAATTTTTCATTTCTTTAAAATCAGAGCGCTGCCCACTTTTTTCGTATGTTCTCGTCTATCACCAGATCAGTCTAAATAATAGGGTAGACTCTTACCCTTAAGATTTTTTACTTTTCTTGCTTGTGGTCTGGGAACCGGTGAACGATAAGACACTTCTAATTTTTATGTGCACGTATCATAGGGGTTGGTAAAATGTATTCCTTTTATAATAAATCACATTTATCAACATTGGTTATTATTATATATATATATATATACCTTGGAATTTTAAATCATACTCACCAACATTTCCTTCTTGGATCCAGGAACAAAGGTGGTGGACCACTCTGTGTGACCCTGCAGCATTGATCTCTAGGCTACCCAGTACAGATTCTGGGTAGTTTGGACCTTATTTACAAGTGCTTAGGCTGTGTGTCTTATACACAGTTAAAACACGATGCTGCCTGTGGACAGTGTAATGCACTGTGTATAGACAGCATTTTTTTTTAAAAATGGGACTGTCCTAGGAATTTTGGGACTGTTGGGAAGTATGTTATATTGATTTGCATGGGCTACATTTTCCTCTTGAACATATTCCTAGCACTTCCTATAAGGAAGGCTAGGGCCCATGAGTTGTTTTTTTTTTTGGGGGGGGGGGTTTGCTGCCAGGAGATTACCCACTTCTTACTCAAGTGATGCTTGTCATCTGCTACTTATCTTTACAGGAATGGTGCATTGGATACAATAAACTTCTATGAAATGCCAAAAATAATGATAAGGTAGGCAGAAGGGGCCTGGCATGTCAGGCCAGGAGGATTTCCTGTACTTGGGTTTTTGGAAACTAATGATGCCTGTGATGTGAAATTTAAGCCATATAAAAAGCATTTAATTTACTTTAAAATAGATCAACATAGGCATACACTTTGCTGTCGGTAGTGATTGTGAAAACCATTACTCTTGCTGGTTCCACATTGGATGATCTGTATATAGACAAAAACAAAGTTGACATTCTGTTTGCCTTGTACTTTAGCTCTGCAATTTGTGCTGGGTTTAGAGTTTAGATGTATGCTTTAAACAATCAAATGATAATTTTGCTGAAATGTGATGTCTACATAACAGAAAGTCTTTTCATTTTCCTAATTTTTGGAATGAAGCCCACGGGGGCCAGAATGGACTAGAGTGGGCCCTGACAGAGTGCTGAGCAGGGCTAGGCTAAGGCAGGAATTGTGGATTTTAGGGGAGGAGTTTTGGTAGGAGGATATTTAAGTTTGGTGATCACAGGGGTAAGGATCCATTTTGTTTAACCTTACCTGGTGTTGTTTGTCCCACCCTCCCTCCCCTTATGTGGTTGAGTTTGTGGCGTGGTGTTGCTGCATTAGTCCCAGTCGTGGGCAGTAGCTTGCCAGGCATCCAAGGGGTTAATGTGGTGGTATGATCCTTGGTGGTCATAACCGGTGGGAGGTTCCTTGCAAGGAGTGGTGCTCGGAACCTCGGGTCCGGGTTGGGGCATCCTGGTATGTCCCCTCCCAAATTGGTGTGTGGTATGGTGTTGCTGCATTAGTCACAGTCGTGGGCGGTAGCTTGCCAGGTATCCAAGGGGTTAATGTGGTGGTATGATCCTTGGTGGTCATAACCGGTGGGAGGTTCCTTGCAAGGAGTGGTGCTTGGAACCTCAGGTCCGGGTTGGGGCATCCTGGTATGTCCCCTCCCAAAATTGGTGTGTGGTATGGTACCTGGATAACTTGGCAAGCTAGCTTGGTTTTGGTTACGTCATTGTCTCTGTTAACGCATCTATGTTTATTATTTCAGGTTTTACAGGACAATGACTGTTAAATAAAACGGCTGTGGCCTTTTCAAACCCATCTTGTGTGTTGGTGTTTTATTTAATTAAGCAACTGAGCTGAGCCTGGCCCGTGAGTCGAAGCTACATCTGTCATTGTCCTTATAATAAAGATCGATGAAGCTTCTCAGAGGGATAGTAAGATGGCAAACATGTCTGAAGTGAATAAGCTATTGAAGTGGCACTGAAACCTCATGGCAGGGGTGCTGAAGCCTTGAAATCCACAAACATAAGTATTTTCAAAAGTATGAAAGCTGACAGAAGGTATGTCTGTGAGCCATTGAAATGACTCAGCTTTGAACAGTTGCCCCTTTTGCCCAATGCTAAAAACGTTCAAACTCAAAAAAAACTTAAAAAAATGACACTGTCTTTCCAACAGAAATGCTAAATTTATTTTACAAAAATGTTCTTTAATAAAACTTGCCAAAAGAGATAAAGTAGCAGTTTAAATAATTGATCACTTTTATTGCTGCAGGCCCCATGGCTCCCCTCACTTGTTTAGTCAGTAGAAGATAAAACATATGGTTAGAGTTAAGAGTGATTTATTTTAAATTATGTATAGCATCTTCTAAATAATTTATTTTTCACAAGCACTTGAAGGGAACATTTTTGTAGACTGTAGTAAATTATCAGATCACAGCAGCATGTATCACTAAAGAATTGCAAAGGAGTTAAAGGAGAAAATGTAAACATAATGAGGCCTCCATTTTAGGCACAGGTAGGATGTTTAATTGATTGAACTGCTTCAAGTGTAGTTCGTTAACCGTCTTTTAGGAGAATTGGGTGTGAATGGTGATGTAATTGATGTAATTTAATTTCCATGTCAGATATCATATGGTCATATAATGAAGAGGCAATGCTTAGACATGTATCAGTTAATTAAATCTACTAATCTGTAGGAAAAGGACCAAACAATAGCTGCTGGTGTCCCTATTTTTTTTAAGAACACTGGAATCCATTTTCTTGGCGTGAAGTGCGTATTTTTTTATAGAATTAGAAAATGTGACTTCTGTAATTCAGTATACATACACATAACTACATACACGTGTAGAACAGCACATCAGCTCAGTTTGCATATATGTGAGTTTAGCATAACATTTTTATGTGTGTCTAAACACATCTAAACCCTCAATCCCATGTCAGTAGGAGAAAAGAAGAATGTTTTTACTAACTACAAAAATAAAATCAGTTTATAGATAGGGTTGCCACCTGGCCAGTATTTTACTGGCAACGCAAAAGCCAGTATTTTTTTGTGCATCTCTCCTCACATCATTTTTTTATAACAAAAATTAAAAATGGGTTAGGCTTGCTTAAACAAGCTGTGATTCAAATTTTTGGCAGCATTCCCAGAAAATGTTAAGGTTCAAAGGAGCCCAATAAATGTAACAGGTGCTGCTTATTAAGTATTAGCAAATACCCTTTGCTACTGGGTTTTATTTAATTGGGGAACATAACTGAAGATAGACTATATAAGGCTGGTTTTGGATTATTTAAACCAAGTAATCCTAGCCTTAGTCTTAGCATTTAACAAGCTATGCAATGCAATTTGTGGGGCCAACTCAAACCATTTTTTTCCTCATTGACAATATAGCCATCATATTAACTTTTTTTTGCATATGATAGCTATATTTTTATGTTGTCTGTTTTGTAAAGACACATTTTCCCCTTTCACCACTCCCCCAGCTGAATGCCGTGAAGTAGATGTACTCAGATGAAGAAAACTCCCTGCACATGATACATTTATTCTCAGTCAGCTCCAGTGCTTGCTGGTGAGCTTTGCAGGGGCGGGAGTCTGGAAATGTGTGCACATTTATGGAAAGTGATTCCAATGCAGAGTTGGCACTGGCAGGCTGTTTCAGGGGCAGAGGTGGCACAAACAGGCTGCTTTAGGGGCAGAGGTGGCACAAGCAGGCTGTTTTAGGGCAGAGGTACAACAGGCAGGCTGGTTTAGGGACAGCTATGGCACGGGGAGGCTGCTTTAGGGGCAGCTTTGGCACAGTCAGGCTGTTTTAGGGGCAGCTGAGGCACAGGCAGGCTGTATTAAGGGCAGTGGTGGCACAGGCAGGAAGTTTTAGGGGCAGCGGTGACGGCAGGCTGTTTCAAGGGCAGCGCATGGGGAGGCTGTTTTAGGGGCAGCGGTGGCACAGGCAGGCTGTTTTAGGGGCAGCGGTGGCATGGGGAGGCTGTTTTAAGAGCAGAGGCCTACCACCTCAAAGTCTGGCTTACCATATAGTGATAGGAGTTATGCTGCACTGCCGTTAATGTCTGACTCATTATATAGTAATGGGAGTTATGCTGTACCATATCTATTCAGTAAATGTTATTTAAACTTTATTTCTAAGTTAATAATAGTTTTTTCCAGTTGACATAGTTTACAAATGTGTGAAATAAATATTCTTGCCAATGTTATTTTTTTGTGTGGGGGGTGCCACATACAGGATCCATCCCGGGTGCCAAATACTCTAGGTACGCCCCTGTGTACGTGACATTATTGTGATTACATTGCTTATTAACAAGTACAGCCAAAAAAATCTACATCTTGAAAATCTAAAGGAATGAGCTTAAAAAAAAGTCCCCCCTCCCTCCAAAAGTAACAGGCATAGATCATCATCACTTGCATTAAGTGTTGATTAGATTTGAGCTTGGTTTAATTAACATTTATATCACTTACATCAAATGTGAAAGTTAAACAAATTAAGGTCTCACTTCTAATCTAAAATTAGAACAATCTTTATTAATGGTATTCAGTGTATTCCGGCATTTGCTCCATTCCATACGTTATACAAGATTCTTCATGATTTATGTAAACTTTATCTTCCCATTCCTTGCAGAAGTTGATGATTCTATTAGCTTAGTTTTTTATTTTTAATAATGCCTCATTCATGTTTTTGGACACCATAAAAGTCTATGGGGCTCATTGAAGTCTATGGAGGGTGCAATGCAGCTGTCAAACACTGGGAGTCAGTGGTGCGCAGGAGTATATGTGAAAAATTTACCTTTTTTGAAATTTTCATTTCCTGGAATTGGTGGCAGCACACAATGGGTTAACATTTCCTCGTTCCCTTGGAATAGAAGATACACTCAAGGAATAGCACAGAGACAAGTAATATCCAATGTCCATCCCACACATACCCTATAAAACCCGTTACCCAACAACGGATGCTTGTATGGTAAATAGCAGTGAAAACATTTATTGGGTGGGTATACTTGTGCTGCCACGGATTCCAGGAAATGAAAATTTCAAAAAAGGTAAATTTTCCACTACCTGTTCATCCGGGGCAGCACACAATGGGACAAGCGCAGCAGTGATAAAGAATACAGGGTGGGAAATCACAAGCAGTTACATCATACTTGCTCCATGGATTACACTCTTGTCAAAGGCTGATCCTTGAGAGGATGCGACATCCAACCTGTAGTGTTTCGTAAAGGTAGATGGAGATGGCCGCATTTAATAGAATGAGCTTTTAATGTTAGAGGAGATTGAATACCTTCTATGGTATAGCACATCTTGATGGTGTCTCTTAACCATCTGGCTAGAGTAGCTTTGCTTGCTCTTTTGCCCTTGTTTTGGCCTTGAAATTGAAGGAAGAGACCATCTGATAGCCTAAAAGGAGCGGTTTTCTCCAAGTAGGTTACATTGGTTCATTCACATCCAGGAAGTGTAGATTGTCGTCTTGAGATGGTAGTACTAGAAGTATGATCTCCTGATTTAGATTCTTGACTGACGGAACTTTAGGCAGAAATCCTGGCATTGTTCTTAGAATCACTGCCTCTGGAAGTAACCTTAGATAAGTTCCCTGCTAGATAACGCCTGGAGTTCACTGACTCGTCTAGCTGATATGATGTCAACTAAGAAAATGGTTTTAAACGAAATGAACTTTAGACAGGCCGAGTCCATCGGTTCAAATGGTTGATCGCAGAGCTTTCTAAGCACTAGAGGAAGATCCCAGGTAGGGATGGGGTCATGATATGATGGCCTCAACTTGTTAACCGCCTTAAAAAACCTAGAAACCAGGGGGGAGCCAACAAATGCTCCATTCAGTTGCGCATTAATTGCTGTCACCTGGACCTTCAATGTGTTCAGCTTTAACCCTTTGTCAAAGCCCTCTTGAAGAAACTGCAGCAGAGTAGGTGTATCTGAGTATATCAGAGTAGGTATACATTTCTTTTCTCATACACCAATCTGAGTATAGTTTTCAAATTCTAGAATACACTCTCCTTGTGGCTGGTTTCCTGGACTCTAGCAGAGTGTTAACAACTTCATTAGAAAGCCCTTGATCAATTAAGGCTGACCTCTCATGTTCCATGCCGTCAATTGCAGTCTGTTCAGGTCTGGGTGGATCATCCCTGATTGAAGAAGTAGATCCTTGGAGATTGGCAGCTTCCACAACACCCCGCTCGAAAGCGTCAATGCGAGCTGAAACCATGCCCGACGGGGCCAGTATGGGAGAATAGCAATTGCTCTGGCGTTCTCGGTCTGAATCTTCTTCAGTACCTTTGGAATGAGAGGGATAGGAGGGAATACATAAATGAAGATTAGATTGAAGATTAGGCAATGAAACTCTGCAGCCTGGCACCCACCGGTGGCCTGGCGTCATTGATCCGAGGTTTTAGGGGTGAACTGTTTCTTTCTGGAAGCACCCCCTTGATCTTGTCTTCCCTTTTAGAAAGCCCTTGATCAATTAAGGCTGACCTCTCATGTTCCATGCCGTCAATTGACCTGTTCAGGTCTGGGTGGATAATCCCTGATTGAAGAAGTAGATCCTTGGAGATCGGCAGCTTCCACAACACCCCGCTCGAAAGCGCCAATGCAAGCTGAAACCATGCCCGACGGGGCCAGTATGGGAGAATAGCAATTGCTCTGGCGTTCTCGGTCTGAATCTTCTTCAGTACCTTTGGAATGAGAGGGATAGGAGGGAATACATAAATGAAGATTAGATTGAAGATTAGGCAATGAAACTCTGCAGCCTGGCACCCACCGGTGGCCTGGCGTCATTGATCTGAGGTTTTAGGGGTGAACTGTTTCTTTCTGGAAGCACCCCCTTGATCATGTCTTCCCTGGGTCTGCCTTTTCTTGTCTGACTGACAAAAGGGATACTGCCTTCTGGGTGATCTCCGAAATCTTCCCCTGAAAGGCTTGAAAGTGAGTTTCTTTCATGATTGCGGGAAAGATGTACCCTTCTCTTCACTTAGAGACTTTAATATGTCTTTGAGCTGTGGCCCAAATAAAGATGAGGGATGAAAAGGAAGAGACACAAAGTTATTCTTTGATGGAATGTCTCCTTCCCACTGTTTGATCCAAAGGGATCTCCTCATCGCGTTGGCCAGGGCCATGGACCTAGATGAAAATGTAAGGACATCCAAGGGGGCATCACAAAGAAAATCAGCAGCTGTCATCATGATACAGATATTACTCATGATTTCTTGCCTTGGCACCCCCTCTTCCACATCCTGGGTAAGATGGGTTAGCCATATACGGAGTGCCCTGGCCACTGGTATAGAAGCTTCAGCCACCTTGGCAGAGGATGCTGCTGCCATATAGGTTTTCTTGCATAGCGAGTCTGCCTTCCTCTCCATTGGGTCTGGAAGCATGCATGACTCGTCAGAGGGAAAGAAAGACCTTTTAGCCAGTTTTGCTGCTGCAATATCCACTTTCGGTGGGTTCTCCCTGGATTCAATTTATATATGGACTTGAACTTCGCCCACGGAAGGCTTGTTTTTCTTCTTTCCCGTCATGGAGGACACCACTTCTTGGAAAGTGCTAGTCAGTTGCTCTTTAATCCAGTCTAAGAACATCCCAGGCTCCATCTGGGCTAGTTGTTCCGTAGACATGCATCCTGCACATTTATCCTGAGCCCAGGATTCAGGCAAGGGCTGGGAGCAATTCAAACAGGCAGTATGCCTGGACTTTCTCTTCCTTTTCCCCCTGGACTGGACATCCTAAGAGGAAAGAGGAGACAGCAAATCACAATTAAAGTGAAAAAAGGGAATAAGGGAAAGAGAGGGACTCCAAGTCCCAGTAACTGCCAACACCCTCGGATCTGCTGCCCCGGCTGAGTGTGAGCTCAGAATGACTGCGGAATGTAAATCTCCCGCCCGCAGATGGAGCTTTGCTCCTGCGCATAACAGCCCCATGGCCACTGCGCATGCACGGAAAGCTCAGGACATGAGGGGATTGACCTACCTCCTGAACGGGAGAAGGGATCCTTGGCACACCCGATGTCGATCACTGGGCTGGCTGAGGGACCAGTAAAACTCCCGGTTTTACGGCCGCACAAACACTCTCCTGCCCCAGGGACTAAGCGAACGCCCAGTATAGAGGCTACCTGTCTCTTCTTCTGTTCTTAGAAGAGAAAAAATACAAGTGTCCGTTGTTGGATAACGGGTTTTATAGGGTATGTGTGGGATGGACCACCAATTAATTAATTATTACTTGTCTCTGTGCTATTGCTTGAGTGTATCTTCTATTCCAAGGGAACGAGGAAACGTTAACCCATTGTGTGCTGCCACGGATGAACAGGAATTACATATTCTTGCACATCTTGCGGCCATTTTTCTATCCACTACTGCATTAGTAAATCTGCAAATTTTTTTGCAATCTCAGTCGAGTTAGCCCTTAAACTAATAATGCTGTTGCTGCTGTACAAATCACCAGGGTGAAAACCATGAAAAAAAGAAATATAATTGTGTAATACCATATAAAATAAAACTATTTACCAAATGAATGTATTAACATATAGGGAGAACACTATAAAACATAATGACAGGAGCCAATATTAGTGCAATACATGCTACATCTGCCACACATGATGGGGAAGAAGTGGAACAGTTGCACCCCCCAGTTAATAGGGGTCTCAGGGAAACATATTATTTAAAAAATAACACCCATCGAGCCTGCCCATAAAATGTCCTTTATAAAGAGTTGTGCATTAGGCCTTTCCTCCTCTTAAGGTGACACTTTACTGAAAAGTGTTAAGTAACTTGGTCTATATACAGTAAACTAAAAATACATGTACACGGGCTAATTATAGATTTGTTGGTGTGAATAAGTATCTGTAGTATGTGATCATTCCTCATGTATTGGCAGCCTACTTTGAAAAACATTTAATCACTGCTTGTTCCAGGTTAATGACTCAAAACCCAAATCCTCAGCATAGGGGGATAAATTAAAAAATGAAACACTGGCACTCCATGAGGATGAATAATAAATACCTTTTTTCCCCGATTCTTGATCCAAAAATTCAAAAAGTATAACGGAAAAGAAAAAGTAAGTAATACAAAAGAAGAACATTCCTGCTGACAGAAAAGAAAACGGATGTTCTTTTTTTTGTATTACTTATATTTCTTTTTTGTTGAATTTTGGATCAATAATCTATTCTATTTTGCTATAGGGGGATAAATTCTTAATAAAAATGCCTTAGTTCGTTTACTCATATGGGCCAAAAACATATTGCTAATGTTTCAGCAGTATCTTCTGGCACGTATAATAACTTATGTCTATTGTAACTCATTTGGTGCGACAGACAGAGAGCCCGCTTGGAAGGGCGCGACAGACAGAGAGCCCGCTTGGAAGGACACAATAGCAGGGAACCAGGAACAGTACAGGTGCAGAGCCACAGCAGGAAGGTCCATAGACTTCAATACAAAGGCCCTGACTGAAGGGCAGGGCAGGTTCATAAAGGCAGGGTAATCAAGGTAACAAGGCCCAGCTGTATGTATTGGCTAGGGCTCAACCCAGGTAACAAGGCACACCTGAGTTCTGAGTGCTCCAGAGGGCGGAGGGTGGCCACTAGTGTTAGCAGATGTAAATGGCACAGGTATGAAAAAGCCATGCTTCAGGTCAGCGAAAAAGTGGTTCCTGACAGCTGATCTGTAGGCATGGGATCCAGAGACGACTTTCAGATTTAGTAGGATAACTTTTTGGACCCACAGCTCAACTTTATCTGAGTGGAGGTATGCGCAGCTACTGACACAGTCCTTTCCATTAATGCTTAGTCTGTGAAATGCTGGCCACCTGCTGCTGGAAGCAAGGATATGACGTTGCATTCAAGTGGTCTTCAACAGCAGGGCAGGAAATTAAAGATGTGTTAAGAGAGGTCAGTGCTGGAATGTGACCAGACATCAACCAGACTATGGTGGTTGTTGGTGGTGGCAAAAGACATTTTTTTGGCCCATAATGAAAGCATCTGCCCTCTATTCCCAGCATTGAACACATTCCTGAGCATTCCAATGGAATACACCAAATAGTTATGTATATAGACCTCAGAAGATTTGTGACTCACCGATGGGTATTTTATCACAAATTAACATGAATCAAGCAGAACCAGATGAGTTTGGTTTTACTAAACTCGGTAAGGGAGACCTATTTCTGCTATGGTGTGGTCACTAGACACTGTTCTCTTTTTGGCCAAACCATCCAAAAGTATTGCTTCCATGTACCAAGTTCTTCTCCTCCTCAATAAATATAGGTTAAATGTGTAATAAAGGAAACATGAGTAGATATAGCCTTAGATTATGTAAAAGTAAATTAAAGCTTACTGAATAAATTAAATATATTTGTAGTCCTTGATGACTGGTTAACAGATCTTGCATCTGCCATGTACGAGTGACTTAAGCAAAGATTTTCCAAGGTCCCTTTTGGCATTAAAGACAGCCCTTAAGGCCTTTCATAAATGGTGTATGTAAGGAATTCATAAATATATGTTTTAATTATAGAGATTTTAAAACAATGACTATGGTAAGCATGTTAAACAATATCTAAATAAAACAGTTGTGTTGTGAGTTTTTAAAGCATATCTTTTGTAAGAAATAACAGTAGTAATAAACAGGCTTTATGAATCTGCAAATTAAATATCACAGCCAACTGCTTCAGTTTGTATCATCATGAAATTGCCTTGCAGTCTGGAGGATTATTTAAAAAACAGCTCACACAGTCAGTAATCTATGACTACATTTTTTCCCCACTAGCTATTTTGTCTTCCAGCTGTTTACCCAGGGAAATCCCACAAACACGATGCTGCTACTAAATAGGTTGCAGTATCTTAGAATAATAGTAACAGAAGCTAAATGCAATATACACTAAAATGGTGTAACATGTTACGTGTATCTGGCTTTTGGCACTGAATGCTTAATGCTATAATTTCCAAAAAAAGCTACATTTATGTATGTGTGTGTAATGTGATATAAGACAGAATTGGGTATCTGCGTAGTTTTCTTTAAAATCTCAGATGAAGATATAATATGTAATTTGAAACCCTGCTTTTCTGAAGTATCTTTTAGAAATGAATAATTATAATAATGTTGTTATCATGTATATGAATTAAGAAATCATAGAAAATATATGGCCAGATCATTGCCTGCACTCAAACCAAGCCAAATCTCCCTGGAGACAGAGGTGATCGACAAACCCACTGATTGACAGTGAGAAATGCTGTAACTGCTCTTTCTGTTCAGCAAAGGATCATAATGTTAACCTCCTGAAGAGCCAGGCCAAGCTATACATTGGACTCACGCTCACACCTGTTTGCTCTGCTGTAGCTGAATATTAGTCAAAATGCTCTGCAGGAGGGGGCTGGCAGGCGCTGGCCGAGGGGGCAATCACAAGGCAGTTTTCTGGCCTAAGCTTCTGTTCATTTCTTTCTTTTACACTTTCTTTTAATTTGCTTACTGTTACTTACCTGTGACAACTGAGGGGGGTTCCAGGTGGCTCCATATGGCAGGCCCCTCCACTGTGCCTTTGCATGGACCAGTTCATCCAAGCACTCCAGACTGTGTTGCAGAGCATTGACCCAGTGCAGCAGCCTCCAGTGTTACCAATCCCAGCTCCTGTGGCTCATGCCACCGTCCATCTACTCGGTTAGGTGGTGTTATTGCCATATCCAGATAGTCTCCAATCTTGAAACTCTTTGAGTGTAAAGTCATAGAATCACATGATCCCTTCCTCCCTTAATTTGTACTGTCAATCTCCTTTACCTTGTAAGCTGGTGATTTGGGGTTTTCATAGAAAATAGCAAAATTGAAATGAAAGCCCTTTTTACGAGCTTCGGGGTATGCTTCTTTAACTAGGCTGGCTAGCTCCATCAAAGTTGATGTAGATCTGCAGCTCACTAGAAGGAACATGTCCTTTGGAAAATTAATCCGCCCATCCAACTGAACTCTAACTTTGTGGTGGCTATGCATTCTGTTTTTGATCTCCCTAGAAGAAAGACCCCTGCCTCATCCTCATTGTCTCGGACCCTCTTGGTTTACAAAATTGAGTATAGGATCATATGGCTGAGGTCAATTGGAAAACATCGCCTACATGGCACAAATCGACCTTAGGGTCTGAGAACGACAGGCACAGAGAGAAAGGCTAGGACTCAGGAAAAGAGGATCCTGGTCAGGGGCGTACCTAGAGTATTTGGCACCTGGGGTGGATTCTGTATGTTGCACCCCCCCACAAACACTTTAAAACTGCGTAGCTTCTATAGTTATATACTGGCGCAGACATTGAAGGTGGTACAGCATTACTGTTATCACTATATACTGAGGCAGACATTGGTGGAGGTACAGCATAATACCTATCACTATATACTGAGGCCGACATTGACGGGGGTACAGCATAACGCCTAAAACTATATACTGAGGCAGACATTGACGGTGGTACAGCGTAATCCCTATCACTATACATTGAGCCAGACACTGATAATAGTGCAGCATAACGCCTATCACTATATACTAAGCCAAACATTGATGTGCTGTAGGCCTACTGCTTCATTGTCTGGCTTAGGGAATCCAGCATTTACCTGTCCAAAACTAAAATATGAACCCCGACTGGTTTCTAGGAAAAAAAATCTCACAGCTTTTATTTTAAAGTAAGTTAACAACAGCAAAATTGGAAACATTCATAACATATTAATATATATCATATATTATACTATATATATATATATATTGATATTATATATGTATGATTGTTAACCACAGCAAAACACACTCCTATCATGCCCAGGCATACCCAGAATTACAGCATGTACTAGCTGACTTGGCATTGTAGGAAGTGTGATTGTTCTTAGCAAATATATATACTATATATATATATATATATATATATATATTGTATATTATATATATTGTTATTGTTCACATGTGAACTCAGCACTGGAGGCATAGAATACAAATCCCGCATTTGCAGGTACACAATAATAATGTATGGAGACATAGCAAGAGATAAAACTACAGGCATAGATGATAGGTTGCACAACCCAAAGCCAGCTCTGGCGTCTACACTGCCCACATAGAACCTGACCAGCACCCAGATTACACACATAGGATTTACCATTTTTGTCCCCAAACAGCCCAGCATGAGTCAACTTTGTCCTCAAACAGCCCGGCCTGTGCCATCTTTGTCCCATAAACACCCTGCCTGTGTCATCTTGGTCCCCAAGGCTCAAACATCCTGCTTGTGCCATCTTTGCCTTTCCACAAATCAATTATACATCTATCATACAAACACTTTAACAGTCACTCACTAATTCACACTTTCATTCACATAATTAATTCACACAATCATTTATTCTCTCACTCATTCACACAAATTTACACATTCAATTAATGCATTATCACCAACTCATTAATTATCTCCCTCATTCAGACAATTCATCCACACATTAATTCATTCTCTCACTCATTTACCCCCCTCCCTTCTCAATATCTATCTGGACCGCCCTCCCGCCCCCTGCTGGGTAGGGTACTGATGCTGGCCCACTATTTGTGCTCACCTCACTTTATACCCCCTACCATGCAGGTTCCCACAGAGGAGCCGATGCAGCTAGGTGCTACCTGCCTTACAGAACAAGAAAAGGCCTGAAGAAGACAAATTGCGGCCAGACGGGACATGTTGTAAAGGCTTGTCCTAATAACCTAGGGAATGCCCGCACCTAAACAAGATCAAGGAAACCTGCCATAGGTGTATTGGATATTAGACATGTGCAAATGGGCCAAAAACATTTCAAATGTTTTGGTTGCTTATTGGGCCATTCGTTTGTTTGGGTAACAAATTATGTTCCTTGCCTATTCTGTTCAGTTCAGGGGGGGCATTTTACCCGATGCCCACATTCACTCTCATTCACTCTTACTCACCCTCTTGTACTCTCTTACTCACTCTCTCACACTCTCATTCTCGTTCACTGTCTCTCCCACGCCATAATTATGGGAGATCCTGTCACACTATTTGGCATTTTGCTTAGCCCGCCACTATGTCAAAGTACCCCCAGTTTGGAAAGTCCTTTCTAATTTAAAGCCTTCTCTGGACACCATTAAGGAGATGCCTGTGTGGCAGGAGGGCTGCTCAACCCTAATGTTTATTCTGAACCTGCAGATATGCAGAGCACAAAAAATATACAACTAGGGGGCACACAACCTAAGAAGTGTAAAAGGCATACACATTTAGCTTCACGGGTTAAGGCTAGAATTATAATAACCAAATATTTACGCATTATATAGGTGTTTATTGCATGGTATTCGCTGCATATGCGCTAAATACTTGCTTTGTTTTGTGTATTTTTGGTCTTTATTCTAGCAGCAACCCAGGGATATGAATGTGTATTCCTTTTATGCTTTTTAGGTTGTCCGTGCCAGGAAATTAATTGCACATTTCCAAATTGCAGAAACAAAAAATTGCATGCTTAATTTTATCTTAATTAAGCCAATGTTTTGAATGCAGGATTTATGTCCATGGATATTACCATAGCAAATGGAACAAGATAGGTATGTCCTTTATCCTGGTTACTTTATATTATAGCATTAGAACACATAGCTACAAAGATCCATCAAAAATGTCTTAGGTTTTCCAAAACCAGGCCTACATACATTAAAATGAAATCTATTTGCAGATGACATTTTACTTACTCTCACGGATCACCAGAAGTATATTCTGAAGTCTATCTAATTTACTAAATGTTTATAGCACATAATCATAAAATGAATACAAAAAAAACCCAAGCTATGAACATCATTTTTAACCAATATATGTTAAAATTTTAAAATAATATTTTGATTGGAAAACTCATTCTATTCTATTTATGGATCAAACTGACTAATTTTCCAACCATTCCTGGTCTGGTAGGATAGCTGCTTTTAAAATGACACCTTTTCTGAAACATTTTTTGGATAAATCCCTTAAAAATGTCTTTATTAAAACTTCAAAAGAATGTTAGCAATTTTATTATTCTCAGAAAATGTAATAAAAAAGCTGATAAACTTTTAAGATTACCAATTAATATAGGTGAAATGGGCCTTCCAGAGCTTTATCTTTATCATCAAGTAGTAATTTTATCACAATCTATTTTATTACATTCCACACCAGGCCAAATTGGTTGGGTGAATAATAAAATACTATGTTAAGATCATAAAGATTAGACAAATTATTGTGGCTTCCTAAACATCTTCAACCAAAAATTAACTCTGTCCCAGCTACATTAACTGAGGGGCCATAAAACCATTTGACAGATGTCAGATCCATGAAGGTGTCAAATGTTCACAGGAATAAGTTGTTTGTAGTTAATTCGATGTTTGTGAGAGGATTAATGATTTGTAATGTTATGATGGGAGATGAATTCTCTGTCTCTATTGAGGCCAGTGAGTAGGGTATTAAATCGGCAGATTAGTTTGACCTCCCATATTTTCCTCTCCCTCTGGGTGCGGAACGATCCCATCAGTACTGACAGCTTCACATGCTGAATGTTGTGTCCAGGATGACAGAAATGTTCTCCAACAGGTGTATCTATTTTTTTCTGGTTGATGGTATGTCTGTGGGAATTAAACCGTTTGTGTAATGCTTGGCCTGTTTCCCCCACGTACATCGCTGTTGGGCATTTAGCACACATGATGAGCTACACCACGTTAGATGATTTGCACGTAAAGCAGCCATTGATTTTGTGGTGTAAGTGTGAGCCTGGTATCTGTATTTTATCTGTGGGAAGGATGTGTGCACAGGTCTCGCATCTCTTTTGTTGGCAGGGAGAGGTGCCATTTGCCGTTCACCTGTGAAGGGTGCTCTTCACTATACATTGTGTGAGATTAGGAGGCTGTTTGAATGAAAGCAGTGGGGGATGTGGGAATGTTGTCCGAAGTCTTTCATCAGTGTGCAAGATTTCTTGTAATTACTTTGAGATCTTGTGCAGGGCTTCCATTTATGGATTGTAGGTTACCATAATGGTACTTAATCTCGATTTTATAAATTATTTTGTTTGCTCTATTTGTCCTTGCTATTTATTAAGTACTTGATTTTATTTCAAGACACGGAGGCTCATATTGCATTAACCCTTTCTTTACTCCAAACAGCAGCAAAGAAAAAATACATTGATGAAAGAAAACAACCAATAAACATGGAATAGAGTAAGCCCCTCCCACATATTAATCATAATAATAACAATATAAAAGGACTAGCACAGCCCCTAATCTTCCTCTTTCTTTGTTGCTCCAGACAGCAGATAAGTATATTTTCTCATTCCATTACCATTTTCTACCCGTATTATTTTTGATTATTTTTTGTGATATTTAGTTTGCTGTGGTTTTCTCCTCCCCTTCGGGGTGGATTTGGTTTAATACTCATATTGTTTTTATATATTTTATATATTTATATATTATTATTTTTTTCTTGTATTTGCGTGCTCCTTTTCCATCCCTAACCCGGTTCCCTCTTACATCCTACCGACTTCCGTCCCTCTTTACCATCCCTGACCCGGCTCCCGCTCACGCGTTTCTTGTCATTGCGTTCGTGGGAGCTTTATCTTGTCTTTCTCCTCGAGTTTCTTTTGTGGCTACTTACCTCTGTCGGCTTGTCTTCTCTTTTGGGACACAGCGATCGCGGCTTCGTTCCTCCTTCACTTTTGCCGTTTTGCCGCATGTCACTCCTCGTCGATTACAGACGACGGTGTGTTCGCGGACTTTCTCCCCCTCGGCTCCTCCCCCTCGCTTTGCAGGATGCCATTCTGTCCCTGGCGTGCGAGAGGAGTAGAGCCTTGGGGATTTACAGGTGCTTTCTTCAGCTAGTTGTCCTACTGTGAGTTTTCCCAGTCCTCCGGTCCCCTCTGGATTTAATCTCTTGTTCCACTTGTTTTTCTATTTGCATTCCTTGCCCTTTTTGGTTTCGTTAACCGTTTTTCTGGGACATTTAATTTCTCTGTGTGTGTTTTTAGAGGTAGATCCCTATTCATACATTATTCCTTTAACCATGTCTGATCATCAATCTCCTCATATGGAGCTTTCAGACCATGAACCCTCAGTTAGAGGGGATAGGAGTTCCCATATTCATGAGGTTGACCCTATTAAGGAGTTAAATCATTCTGTCACTCAAGCTATTGCTTCAGCCATGAGTTCCATGACATCTGCCTTATCAGTGCCTCTGGCCCAGGCTCTCAATAAATCTATGCCTGTTCAGGACAACCCTTCTGGCTCTGTCCCTAAGACATCCGGGGGTAGAAAGGCTACTTGTAAATCGCGCCATACGCGCCTATCAGCCTCCAGAACCAACAGGACTGATGGTGACATTCCCATCCATGACAGCGTTAACTTGAAACGCAAAAGAGCCCTTACTCGCCGGGCAGAACGGGCGAGGAGATGGAAATCTGCGAAGACGCAATCTTCCAGTGCGTCTGATTCTGATGTGGGGTCCCTAGAGGAGGCTTGGGATTCGTCTGATTCGAACTCCCATTTATCAGAGCAGTCCGCCGACGAAACGGCTCACCCACCTGAGACCTCGGCAAACGCGGAGGGCTCTCAGGCCATTCCACCATCTAAGACCTCAGAACCTTTGGTCGTGGACCAATTTGGGGAGCCGTTCTTTGACCCTGAAGGGCTTCATCACCCCCGGTCGGCTGAGTGGCTGCCTTCTGACCCAGTGGCCCGTTATTTACAAGCTAGGGTCCGTAAACCCCTTAGCAAGAGCTCACGCAGTAAGCTGCGAGCAGAGTGTCCCCGGGCAATTGTCCCGGGTAAAGTGTGCAAGACACCTACTGTCGATCCCAAGGTGATCCAATTTCTCTCAAAGTCAGGTTGGAATCCCCGTAAGGGTTTAGAATCCGCCCTTAGGGCCACCCAAGACAAGCATTTGGACATCTTTGATCCCTTGACCAAGATGTTTCAGTAAATTGAAGATTGGGTGGAATCTGGTTCTCCTCCGGATCCTATGGTTCTCCGAGGGTGGATGCAGAGAGCCATCTGCATAGCAGGGAACACAAACACGTCTCTCTCCATTGAACGCCGCAAGGCTATTCTTTTTAAGATCGAGCCCAAATTGGCTAATCTTGCCCTAACCGAAATGGGGAGCAAAGCCCAGGGGCTTCTTTTTGGCGATTCTTTTATTAAAGATTTAGGTCGCTATGTTGGGGCCTTTACCGCTCTTGATAAGGCGCAAACCTCCATGCGCAAAGTCTTCCACCAACGGGTCTCTCCCAGGGCCGGCAGATTCAGGGGCCGTCTGTCCGGCCGTTCTTCCCAAGGCTCCTCCCGCACGGGCAGAGGTTCTTTCTCGTATTACTCCTCTCACCGTCCGACGTACCAAGATTCCTATGCTGCGAGGTCTCCGTTCTTCCCCCAACGCGGGCGTCCCTGGAGAGCTAGAGGCCAACGCGGATCTCAATTCACGCGTCGACCCACAGGTAAGCAACATTTATGTTCCCCATTTTTCCCCATGTCCTGTAGGGGGCAGACTCACCCATTTTTTGGACTACCAGGTCTGGTAGTCCATAACCTCAGACAGTTGGATTCTTCAGACAGTCCAGAGTTACGTCATCGAATTGATTGGGCGGCCTCCCCTGAACTCCCCCCCTCCACCTTTCATTTTTTCTCTACAGGACGCAAACCTTGTAGATCAAGAGTTATCCGATTTGCTGGAAAAGCGGGCGATAGAAGGCGTTCCTCCACACACCCCGGGTTTCACCAGCAACATTTTTCTGGTACGCAAAAAGGGAGGCGGTCTCCGCCCCGTTATCAATCTTCGCCTTCTCAACTGTCATGTGCGTTATCGGCATTTCAAGATGGAGGGCATCCATCTTCTCAGGGTCCTCCTCTTACTGGACGATTGGTTGATCAAAATAGACCTCAAAGACGCATATCTCACGGTTCCGGTGGCCGAGGAGTCCAGAAATCTGCTCCACTTCCGTTGACGCAATGTGACTTGGCGCTTTACTTGTCTGCCTTTCGGTCTTTCCTCGGCCCCTTGGTGCTTCACCAAATTACTCAAACCAGTTGTTGCCCTTCTTCGTTCCCGCGGGGTTCGTCTGATTATCTACCTCGACGATATGCTCATCATGGCTCAAGACAAAGGCTTAATGAGGCTTCACACCCGGTGGACACTGGACCTTCTTCAAAACCTCGGCTTTTTGATCAACCAGGACAAGTCTCACCTCATCCCGACCAGACGGTTGGAATTCCTGGGGTTCATCATAGATTCCACGGGGGGTGTGCTGAGCCTGCCATCCTCCAAACTTCATTCCATCAAGAAGGAGATTCGCCGAGTCCTTCGATTGCGCTCGATTTCCATTCGTCATCTTGCCAGGATTATTGGCCTGTTGGCGGCTTCCATCCAGGCGATCTTCCCTGCTCCATTGCACTACAGGGCTCTTCAACGCCTCTAGATCAGTCATCTTCGCCAGGGAGCGTCCTACGCGGATCTCATCAACCTCGATTCGGAGACGGTAGACAAGCTTCGCTGGTGGCTAGCCAACATGACCGCATGGAACGGCAGGGCTATCTTCGGTCTCCAGCCCGAATTGTCAATCGAGTCGGATGCCAGCTTGCATGGTTGGGGCGCCAGATGCGGAGAGACGTCCACGGGAGAACCCTGGTCGCAGGCAGAGGCGCGTCTCCACATCAATTGCCTGGAGCTTCTTGCAGGATCCTTCGCCATCAGGAGTTTTTCCAAGACGTGCATCAATTCTTGCATCAGATTGCGCATGGACAATGTCTCTACGGCACGTTACATCAACCGACTGGGGGGTACCCAGTCGGCTGTGTTAGCGGACCTGGCCAAGGAACTCTGGTCGTTCTGTTTGGACCGCAATATATTGGTTCAGGCAGAATACATTCCTGGCCTCTCCAACACGGTGGCGGACTGGAACTCTCGCTATCTCTCGGACGCCAGCGATTGGACTCTGACGGCTTCAGTTTTCTCGTCTATCATGGATCTTTGGGGTCCGCTCCACATAGACTTGTTCGCCTCTCGTCTCAATTCCCGTCTCCCTATCTTTTACAGTTGGAGGCCGGATCCAGAAGCCCTCGCGGTGGACGCTTTCCTCCAAGATTGGTCCGACGGTCGTCATTACGC
>VKOC01023156.1:0-15078 GCA_009364415.1 Spea multiplicata
TATATATTACAGTAAGAGCGGTAAAGACATGGAATCCGCTCCCCGCAGAGACTGCCCTATCAGATCCAATAGTTCCTTTTATATATTACAGTAAGAGCGGTAAAGACATGGAGTTCGCTCCCCGCAGAGTCTGCCCTATCAGATCCAATAGTTCCTTTTATATATTACAGTAAGAGCGGTAAAGACATGGAATCCGCTCCCCGCAGAGTCTGCCCTATCAGATCCAAAAGACCCCTTTATATATTACAGTAAAAGCGATAAAGATGTGGAATCCGCTCCCTGCAGAGACTGCCCTATCCGAGTCAATAGTTCCTTTTATATATTACAGTAAGAGCGGTAAAGATGTGGAATCTGCTCCCTGCAGGCTGTGTTATTAATATACATTTTCATACATTAGTCGGCGGTCAGCCTCCACTGGACCAGGAGCTCTAGTCTGTTCTTCCTCACATGAATGGCTCCAGGGCTGGGAGTTCAGTTACCTGACAGACTCCGAGGTGTCTTCAGGACAGACACCCATGAAAGAGGGGCATCAGTGGAGGAAAGAGGGGCAGAAGGGTTTGGGGAGGGACTGGCCAAAACAGGAACACTTGGCAGACGTTGAGCCTTTCTCCTCAGGTGACCGCGAACCGCCAAATCTACCCTTGCTAGAGCCCCCCCCCTCAGGCATGCGTTATTGCGCTCCTCGGACGTCTGTCAGTTGGCAGCCAATAGGAGAACCTCGCTGACGCTCCGCCCACATCCCGCGTTTTCCACTGCCGCCTGTCAGAAATAAGCCAATAGCTGCGCGTTGAGGCTCCGTCCACTCGCCGCTCGTCAGTGCGTCTCACAGCAAACATGGCGGCCTCCTGGGGAAGGTTACTGACAGCATTGGTGAGCCGGGGTTACAGTGGCTGTAAGCGAAGCACCTACGGGGGCAGGGATAATAAACTGCCCCCCATTCTATACGCTGGCTAAGGGGGTGGGGTACAGGCCGCCCCACTCTGCTTGTGCACCTGGGTTTGTGTGTGAAGGAGAATGATGCTGACAAAACTTAAACACCATGTGAAAGATTAAGCTGTAAGCCGTGTATGTATATATCGTGTATGTGTATGTGTATGTATAATTATAATATTATATATAATATATAATATATATATATATATATATACACACACTATCTACATTATATATACACACACACATATATACATATATATGCACACGCACGTGCACACACAGTCTATGGATAGTTACCAGCACTCTAGGTATTTTTCCAATAAATACAGATTCCTCTTTTGCAGGTCAACGTTTCCGACCTGTGTCCTGATGAAGGTCAAATAAAGACTGAAACGTTGACCTGCAAAAGAGGAATCTGTATTTATTGGAAAAGATCTGGGGTGCTGGTAACTATCTATAGACTGTGTATATTATTTTGCCTTACCCAGCACCAGGCTACAGCAGAATGTTTTTGTTATGCAATAGCATATTATTGGTTTTGTGTGTATATATATATATGTAATGTGTGTGTGTGTGTATATATATAATGTGTGTGTGTGTATATATATAATGTGTGTGGGTGTAATAATATATATTAATGTGTGTGTGTGTTGTGTATAATATATAATATAGATGTGGTGTGTGTGGTGTGTGTGTATATATAATTATATATATATAATGTGTGTGTGTTATATATATAAATATAGTGTGTGTGTATATATAAATATAATGATATATAGTTGTGTATGTATATTTGTGTGTGGTGTATATATAATATATATATATATGTGTGTGTGTATATATATAAATATATATGTGTGTGTGTGTGTATATATATATATATATATATATATAATGTAGTGTGTGTGTGTGTATATATATATATATATATATATATAATGTATATATGGAGGTTGTAGCCGTATTAGTCCAGTAACAGATGGAATAAGTATCTCGTGATAATGCCTTTTTTTTTTTTGGACTAACAGAATTTTGGAATGTGGAGCTTTCTGGAGCTCTTCTCCCTTTCTCAAGTCTGAGAACATTTCTGAGCGAAACAACATAGAATTTATTCCCACCCCTATATTCATCACTGCATTTCTATTCCCTGTATGTGAGCTCTAGCATCTAAATTTTTTTTTTTGTCAATTTATCTTCAGCCCCCCTTCTAAATTCCCTACTCAGAACATTTATGACCCTCTGGAGGGACAGAAACTTTTACAACATCTCACCATCCCTTATGAGATCTGGGTAGTAAGCCCCCCTCCCCTGCCACACTATGTGTTGTTTTGCTCAGAAATGTTTTAGACTTGAAGAAAGGGAGAAGAGCTCCTGAAAAACTCCACATCCAAAATTTGTGTAGTCCAATAAAAAAGGTATTCTTCCGAGAACTTATTCCTCTGTTTATATATATTATATATATATATATATACTACGTATTTATATAAAAATGTAGATTAGCAGGTTGCAGTATAATATGTAAACTGTTTTGCCGGTTATCTGCGGTGCACTTTGTACGAACCGTGTAATGGGGCTCGACCGGCACCGGATTTTTAATCGTTTTAAAATAAGTCTCTCCCGGATATTAAGATCCCCGTTTATTGAATGTCGGATATGGGGAATGCAGGAGCTGCGGTTACCGTTTAGAGGGCACGATCTGGAAATAGTTCTTTTATGTGCAGCCGCTCCTGTTGTATGAATGTTCGCCGGCAGCGCTCTTCTCACCTGGATTATTTGTTTTTTTTGTTTTTAAGGCTTGCCGTGCAGGTTCTGCCGCTGGACGGGTTCCACGCGCCGTCTCATCTCCGGTCCTCAGGAACGTCTTATCGCCGGCAAACTGCGCTGCCCAGAAGCTGCACCTGAGCACCAGTAAGTCGCTTCCGCTTTTTACTGACTAACTGGAGCCGCCATCGCTGTCAGTCATGGGATATTCTGGGCGACTTTCCCGGCTCAAACACCGCACTGAGCTGATGCTTAACTCAATGCTAATGAAGTCTGTCCCTCCTTAGACTTTCATTAGTTAGAGTGTCTGTGTGGTGATTAAGACTGAGCCATTCTATTTCCCACAGGCAGTATGATAAGGAGCTGGGGATTTGTTTAGTAGATCGGGGATCAGACAACTCATACTAACGGCTGATACGCAGCTGCCTGAAAACATTATATTATGGGGCAAAAACTACAACTGGGGTAAAAGGAAAACTGATGCTGAGAATAAAATATTTTCATGGGCTTTCCCCTTTAAACACCAAAATATAAGCATATGGGATAAAGTGATTGTTTATAGTGTACGTTTTAAAAATGGTTTTATCGCTGTAACAACCAATAGAACTATCCAATCAGCAGGACCGTTCGTTGGTTGCTATAATGGGAAGCCCATGTTGAACCAGGATCTTTTTGTTGCCCTCTCTTTCTCTCTCTCTTTTATACCCCCTACAAATTCCACCTCTGGAGTATTTTTCTTGCTTTGTAGGCTGTCTGCGGCTGCTTCCCGCGGTCACCCAGCACGCCCCAAACTTTAAAGGCACGGCAGTTGTCAGCGGAGAGTTTAAAGAGCTGAGTCTGGATGACTTCAGGGGCAAATACCTGGTTCTCTTCTTTTATCCTTTAGACTTGTAAGTACCAGATGCATTCTCCTTTCCCATCTGTTCTGGGTCATGGATAGATGTGTGAGCGAACTATGATCCCCATCATCCTGCGTGCAGATGTCTCTCACAGCGACCTGACCAAAGGGACACCCGAGTGTGGAGTAGGGAGCAGTTACTGGACAAGTGATCGTTCCCAGCTCGTAACTGCTTGTGTACACATCATGCTGTTTGTTTTCCATGATATTTGTTTGTGAAGGCGATTAATTAGAAAGTAACCCGCGGTCCCGTGTTATAACCGGCGCATGTTATAGAATGAGTGCTTTACATGGTCTGTCAGTCTTTGCTTTAGCCGAAGAAGGCGCTCCTTCACTCTTTATCTTGGCTGACCTTGCTGGGGATTGTAGATCTTCATCCTGCATGCTGTAACCTGGTGTGAAGGCTTTAGCTGAGCTGCATGGAGCTGCACACTGTGACCTTTAACATTTCAGCCTCCATTGTGTTAAATTAAGGATATTGTATTAAATCTAGTCTGTATTCGACATTTCATCTTTTATTGGAGCAACAGGAAAAGATGTTGTTATGGAGGTCTCTTCTTCAGATGGAGTATGTGTGTTAACACTCTCACACACGGATGTCACAAAGAGTATAAGATCTGCTCGATTCGCTTGCTTGTCTCTGGCGGGTGGGCCTGTGAGACAGGCAGCGCTGTGTATATCGCCAGTCCTGGCAGTTTGTGCTGATGGGCTCTGCGTGTGGATTTGGGGTGGGTGGTCCGGGACCCTGTCACGTTCCTGCGATTTCCTGCCCTGTTGAACGTCCTGTTTTTTTGGGGGGTTTTTTGCAGCACTTTCGTTTGCCCCACGGAAATTGTAGCTTTCAGCGACAAGGCCAACGAATTCCATGACGTGAACTGCGAGGTCGTGGCGGTGTCTGTGGATTCTCACTTCTGCCATCTGGCCTGGACGAACACATCCCGAAAGGTACCAGGCAGCTGCTTTACGGGGATTGCAGAGCTGCTCAGCAGAAAGAAGTGTGCAGATCTGTTAGGGGTTCGTCTCCGGCACTTGCGCAATACCTTGAATACCCCCTGGGGCTGACGGTGCAGGGAGTAGTTTAATCCGAACTAGCAGCACCATTAGAGATCGATTGTGCTTTGGGTGCCGAAATGTCTGAATAATTTTATTTTCCTGTTGTTGGTGGGAGAGGCTGGAAGTTACGTTAAGGCACCCCAACAACATGAATAGTCCAAGCAGGGCTGCCCCCTCTCCTGCCGGAGGGCTATCTGGAAGGTGTCTGGTTATACCGGGTATGGTGATTACGCCCGCGTGTCATAGTCATGCGCCGTGTTCTTTTTTTTCTCGTCTAGAACGGGGGATTGGGCCACATGAATATCCCTCTTCTGTCGGATTTAACCAAACAGATTTCTCGTGACTACGGCGTTCTGCTGGAGACCCCGGGCATCGCTCTGAGGTACAACCTCCTAGTGAGAGGACTTTATAAGGGAATGGCTGCCACTAAACTGAATTATTACTTACCGGTTGTTCTGTTTTTGCCTCATTCAGGGGCCTTTTCATCATCGACCCCAATGGAATAATCAAGCACATGAGTGTAAACGACCTTCCGGTTGGGAGGAGTGTGGAGGAAACACTGCGCCTGGTTAAGGCTTTCCAGTATGTGGAAACTCATGGCGAGGTCTGCCCAGCCAACTGGACCCCCAACTCCCCCACGGTACGTAAAGAGGGATCTAGAACCTTCCCAAAACCAAGCTGCCCGACTGCAGCAATTATTCTATCGAGTGGATCCGTCACTTCCCAAAATATATATAGATATAGTCTATACGCTAAGTAAACAGATAGTATTTCCAGATTAAAATATCACATAGATATGTATGAAAAGTCCACCTTATTTGTATACCATAGCAGGAGCCATCTTATCTCCTTATTGTCATCATCTGCATGATTATTCCTCCCCATTAAGTAGACACTTTCATGGCCCTGATACCTCACTGCTGAATAATGCATATTAAAGTAACCCTCTGTGGGGGCATTAGACAGTCTGTTACATTATTTGTTTTATGTAAAGCCATCATATTCCGTAGCGCTGCACAATGGGTAGACGGGACATAACAAGTAGTATATAACATAACACTTTGACTTACAGAAACAGGTGAGGAGCGCCTGCGCACAAAAGCTTACAATCTAGTTACATGTAATGGAACCGTTAGTGTGACAGCAGGTATGTTAACGCGGATTAATCTGATGAGCTCCCTTTCTGTCCCTGCAGATTAAGCCAAATCCCGAGGGCTCCAAGGACTATTTTGAGAAAGTGAACTAACGTCTGTGGCGTCCATCCATTCATTTGCATTCACATTTCAGCAGAGTATTTTCCTCGGGTCTGTCCTCGGATCCGCCGTCTGCTTAAACATACAAAATGCAATTAAAATGAAGCGGCCGCCCCGTGTCTGAACATAAACGTAAAGTCCGACCTGCGGGGGGCGCTGTAGGCTTATGGCATCAGATTCTCCATCCTCAATAAAATCTGTAGTAGCCCTTAAACCGTTTCCATCGCCTCTTTCAATGGACACTTTGTAGCCATTCCAACTGGGTGTCAGCGGCTGGTGGGTGATTCAGGGGAAGATTCACTAAGGAGCGCGTTCCATTCTTGTGTGTTTGAGACTCGGCACGACGGCCCAAGAAACTTGCTGGGGTCTTCCAAATCCCGACCCCGCCACGTCTTATCAGGGTTTAGCATGCGACGCGTCTGTTATCTGGGGGCTGTGCAAGTCGCAGGGTGTCACCGATGCCTCCCTTCGCTTTATGTCGATCCTCATGCTGTTGGCGGCTCTCGGGGGCGTTACAGGGTCACCGTACCCAAGGCTGGGTACCCCTGTGTGAGGGCTGAGGAATCACCAGTCAGTCCCTCATACGGATCGCACTCAGCTATCCACGGATCAGCCAGACCACCATTCACAGCAAACCAAGAACTGTTTATTGCACAACAAACCAAACTTATATATCCTTAATTCAATGAACACAAACCCCAGCCCCCAATCCCATCACCCCCATCCCATCACAACTCCCATATCAGTATACAGGGGATGTATCAGGTGAGGGGATTAAGGGAAACAATGGGTTCCCCCACCTGTGTTATCCCCCCCTGTAGTGTGGGGGCCGGTGGGGCCGACAGGGTTGTGTTGCTGATTAAGAGCCCCAGCCGGGTTACCTGATCGTCTCTTTGAAGGCTGGGGCTGAAGCCACATTCAGTCTCTGGGCCGGTTACGCAATAACACACAATATAAAATATTACCGGGTCACGGGATACGGAGCCGGACACAGACGCTCCGTGACCCGGCTAAACTTCATATGAACATATGAGCCGGCTAGCCTGGCCCTGTCACAGGGGGCCGCTGGATCCAGATTCACTTTATATTACTGCGTTTGATCTACACGTCCATCACAAGGTGACCCGGGCCGCTACCCAGCCGATGCCGCTCAACATATAATGTCTTTAAAGATGCTGTTCCACTTACACAAAACATGCAGAGCTGTCATTTTATTCTTTCATCTAAAGGGTTAACCCCTGTAGCTGCTTCTTGTCCTTTATGAGTAAAATACACTTTGGGCGAATTGCGCCGATAAAGATTCTTCGTTTCATGGGGTATAACGGAGAGCAAATTTGGCAAACCCACCCTGAGCGATTACATCACGTATAAAAAAGTCACGTTTAGGTCCGGCCAGCGCCTTCTGTATTATGGACTAGAACTCCCATCGTGCTCAGCCAGTCCATCTCATCGGTTATTCCCCGAAGACTTTCAGGGGTTGGTAGCCATCATCTGCTCCACCCACGGGCGCGGAACGTTAGTTCAGAGATTGTTATTTTCAGGGGGCCGGTTAATCGGTGCACACACGTGCCGCAGAACCATGTCCGTGCTCGGCCTGCACAGCGAGGAGCCGCAGGTATGTACCAGGTGACCGGGGGTGGCTGTTATGGCGGCGGGCTTCTGCCCCCTCTGTTTCTGGAGGCAGCGGAACGGAGGCAATCGCTTATTGGTGAAAAGCTCTGCTTCTCAGCCAATCAGCATGCAGGGCTTTCGTGACGCTGTACGGACCGCGGGTCTATTGGCTGCAGAATAAGCCCCGCGGTCCGTATAGTGACCTGGGGTCAGAGGGTGACCTTGCCCCCTGTCTGTCAGTCACTTCCTGGGTGTCGCAGAATCTCCATCCCCTGCTTACTTCCCAAGGTCACAGAATTTAGTAGGAATATTAAAAATAAATAAACCAGGAGCTGGTTACTATGGTGATAAGACCACCGTTCCAAAATCATTTTTTTATACAATATCCATGATCGGCGGAATAGGCCTGTGTGGGGCCCCTGGCTTCGACATGGAGTTTCAGGGTCCCAGTGCGGCCGGACAGGGGGTGCAGCGCTGCGGAAAATGTTACGGCTTCCCACGCGTAAATAACCGGCAAACCCTTTTCCTTCCAGACGTTTCACGGACGGTACCTGCGATGGCTCCATGTTTTGGACCCAACGACTTTACTGGCATCCGACGTAAGTTCCCGGTGACCGCGTTTGCAGCCCACGCGGTTTGTGGGTTCACCGCTACGGCCGCTTCCCTGGGGAGAGACCCGGTGTCCGTGGCCGGTGGCTCCTGCCGTGTCCCGCCGAGGCTGCGTCCGGGAGGGAAATGTCTTCTCTCCTTTTACGTTTATCTTTGTGGTTCTAGGAGGAAATCAGGAACGCCGAGGCGGTGGTGGCGAGTCTGGGGGAGACCACCGAAGACCCCGCACAAAACTGGAAGGTGACGTAACTCTGCCTGTTACCCCACTACACGGGGTCTGATCGTAAAGCTGCCCTTCTGCAGCTAATGACGTACTTTAACTCCCAGCACCCCAAGCCGCTTGGTGAGAGTGATGGAAGCCAATCACCTGTTCTGTAGATCGTCCCACGTCCATAGAAACTAAAAGTGACCAAAAAAAACCCACATAAAGATGGAAAATTCCTGCCAGAAAGCTTTGCTTTCCACTTTTTAACTTTTTTTTCAATTTTGTCAGGTAAAGGAAGCTCTGAAAACATGCCTGGTGAGTAAACATACAATATAGCGTGTAATTACTCACGCCGCCCCTGTCTGAATAACGCCAGATGCTTCCATTAGCCCTGTTACTGTGCAGCAATGCACTAATAATGCTTTTACTTTACCGAGTGGGTGCTGGATAGGTGGAACAGCCTCCCAGCAGAAGTGGTAATACATTGAGGGTATTAAACGTGCATATGGTTCGTGAATCGAGACGAGAAACGCACACAGACTAGATCTGTGCTTCTAACATAGACCGTGGTGCTGTACAGAAAGCCCTGGTTGGCCGTAGGATGGGGCTGCCGTTAGGATGCTGTTAATGCGCGTAGCCAATGTATACGTCACGCAAAGCACGTAGAATGCACTGCCTGGGTTCCTCTCACAGAAATCTCCTGGCAGATATCGCGAGTGTTTAGGGTGTCAGGGTAACGATAAACTGATATAACGCGCCGAGCGTTCCTTGTTATCACGCGGCCGTGAGAGACACTCAGGCAAGACTCCGCACCTCCCCGGAGGAGACCGCGCTGTCCCTTTATCAGCCGCCGGCGGGGGGGGGGTGCAGAACGCCGATCGCCTCACCGACACCACAAACCCAAAACTGATCCTTTTCTTTTTTTTAGGGATCTTTGCACCCGGATACCGGCTCCATAATCTCCATGATGTTTAGGCCACCAGGTAAGTGTCAGCGAATGCCGGCCGCGAGGAGGAGCCTCCGAGACGCCAGGCATTCCGGGTTACGTTCTGTGTAAAGATTAAAACAAGCGATATATATTATATATATTATGTTATCTTTTGTATAGACCATGGGAGCAGTTGTCTTAACTTTTTGTTCCCAGGATTATTCCTCCCCGGAAAGTAAAATCATTATTTTACACCAAATATTTCCAGATTTACCGGTATTCCACTTACTAAAAAGCAAAAACCCGGCAAATAATTGAATTTAGTAATAAATGTAAGAATTTGATTAAAAGCTTTTTATACGTCCCAAGATGTGACCCCCCGCACCCTGTAAATGTTAGAAATCTGAGACACAAAGTGTTTGCTCCAAAACCTTCTTTTCTGTAATTGCAGCATTCATGCCGTTTGCTACGCCTCTGGTGAGTGTTACCCTGTACCCAATACTCCTCGCTCCTGCTGGGACTTTGGGGCCGGATCCAGCCTTTTCAGGGCTCCTTCATAACACACGTTTATAGTGAAAAGCGAAATACGATGCATTGTTTTTTTACTTGTATGTTTGTCGAGGTGATCCCCCCCCCAACGCAGAACGCAGAGATCTCCCCCCACCCCCACGCAGAGATCCCCCCCCAGCACCTGTATTGTACACGATCCTTCCTTTTTTCTTTCCTCTTGCAGGTAATCGCCACTTTGCTTCCGCACAGAGGAGCCAAATCTGCGTTTTTTTGGCAGGTAGCCGAGTCCTTCAGATATTATTTATCGCCCCGATCGATACCCTGAGAGCTGACGGGAACTTTGTTTGTTGCAGATTCTCTTCCAGTCTTATAGCGCCGGCTTTAACCTTCAGAACCGGAACGAGACCTTTCAAGTGAGTCTGAATTCCCTCGGCTGCTTCGTGTTGTCTGTAGATTGTTAGCTCTTCTGCCAGATCCTCGCAGCTTTGTTTTATTTCTGTTAAACGAGTCTCACGAAGCCTTTGAGCAGACGGTGGTTTGTGAGCTCCTGATAATGACTTAATTCGTCTTTCGTCTCCCATCTCAGAAGGAGAAGGTCCCATCCTATCACTCCCTGCTGCTGGCTGGGCTGGTGACGTACGCTGCCTGCGTTGGGGTGAGTGCCTCTCCATCGAGTCGCTCAGACACAATTATTTCCGATGACATTTAGGAGAAATTCTACGTCATAGACATGCGGAACTTCCTCGAGTGCGACCTGTTCCCGAGCTTTATATACATTTAATGAAATGCTGGGAAATAGCCCGAGTAATGGCCACGTCCGTGTTTCATGTAATGACTTTCCGCCCTCGCAGGCCACGCCGCAGTATATTATGAACCGGTACAAGCTGACGAGTCCCGCCATCCGGATGTTCTTCGGGAAGGTTCTGCCGGCTCCGCTGCTCGGTCAGTGCTGGGAATCTGCTGCACTCCAACACGTGATAAACATGGAAGTCTCTGTGAACAATGAGCGCGATACATGTACCGGTTACTGTGTTATATGACGAGTAACACGTGTGTGAGCCGCTAGCCATGTCGTTGATCTGTGAACTGAAATCTATAGCTTCCATAGGATGTGTTACCGGTACGTGACGGAATCATAATCTATTAACCCTTTCCCGCAGCTGCTCTGAGCGCCTTCAACGTCATTGCGGTTCGGGTTCACGAGATTGAGCACGGCATCCATGTTGTGGACAAGACGGGGAAGGTGGTTGGCGTGTCCCATCGGGCGGCAGAGAAGGTACAGGCTGCGTTTGGGGCCAGAAAGGGATCTGATTTCAAAGAGAAACAAAGCCCCAGAGAATTTGCTTTAATTTCCTTTATTGCCCAATTTGACCTATATCCCTGTATCCTGAGTCAGCTCACTGTGCATGGGTTTGATACCTGATCCCTGCGGAGGGGGGGGGGTAAAGCTGGCTGAGCCCCCTGTACGCACAGCCTGTTCCGACTGACAGTTCTGCGGAATACGAGTCCCAATTTGTGTTTCCTCCCCAAACCTCCAACCTAAACCCCTCGGGATCCCTTGTTGTGTGTGTTGTAGGCGGTGAAGGAGACGGCCGTGTCTCGGGCTGCCCTTGTGGGGGTCACAGCTGCTGTCCCCATCGCCCTGGAGCCCCTGCTGCTGGGGTAAGTGGGGTCTCAGTCATTTATGTGGGGCTACTGGAGGAATCTCTTGCCGGGCCGGGTCTGTCCGTCTCGCGATTGTCTTAATTGACGTGGAATTTTCTCTGATTTTCTGCAGCTCTCGTTTCTTATTGGGGAGCCGGCTGGTGGTGACCCCTGTTAAATACGTGGCTTCGGCTCTGGTGTTTGGGGCTCTGATCCCAGCCTCGTTTAGTCTGTTCCCGCAGAAAGGGACGGTAAGATCCCAGCGCCCGGTGCCGTCCTGTGATTTGTTTTTCGCTTTTCCGTGTTCGATGCACCCGTGAAAATGATAAATCCTCCGAAACACGTAATATTTACCGGCAGTAATGCGTTTCGGGTAGAGTTGGAGCCGACGCTGAATGATAACCCAATGTTCACCAACCCGTCCCGGTTATTTTAACACCCCACACTTGTACGTTATTGCATTATTGTATAGGTTTGGGGCAGTAAAGAGAATTTGTTTGTTTCTTTATGGAAAGGGCACATTTTTTGCAATCTTTGCACATCAGGCCCTTAATAGTAAATTTAATGGAGGCGGTCGCATATAATAAGTTAAATTTAGTGACCCCGAGCAGTTTGGGTTAAGGTCCAACATTCAGAACATGGTGCATTATGCGGCTTTTCCGTTACTTCGCTGCGTCCGCGAGGGCCACTGGGTGTAAAAGTCTGTTAATAGCCGCAGGATCCCGGCTCTGATTATTTCTCTGCTGTGTGTTCCAGATCGCAAGAACAGACCTGGAAACCGAGCTTCGGGACTCCACGGCAGAAGCAGAACTTTATTACCACCGCGGGCTGTAGCTTCTCCCAGGACGGAGCGTCACGCGAGGTCATGTGACCATTCCGCCGCACCGAATGCACTGAGAAGGTTCATACATTGTCTTTAACCCCTAAAGATAAATGCATTGTGAGCCCATACATGTACAGGCTTTGTCGTGAAGGGGTTAATAAATTATACTAGCCAATGTGGTGTTGAGTGACATTTTCTAGCCAAAGTATTTAGTCTGAGCCACGTTGCATGGAGCGCGGTTATTACCTTCTGCATTAAACTTGGTGAGAAGATCCTTCGCGGTGTACCTCTGCTGGGGCCGAGATCACCTAAAATCAGCTGAACACAGCAAGTCCTGTAACTGGCGCAGGAATCAGGAGGTCAGATCCAACTTTTTTTTTTAATCAAATGTGGAATGCGTTTTAATCCCAGGTTACAGAAATACATTAAATCCGATTCGCCAGCGACAGACGCAACAGCAGAGGCAAAGGTTTATTTCAACGCAGGCGTCCTTGCTACAGAAAGCCGCCAGGTTCCTAACGGGGGCCGAGCAATAAATGCCATTAAATGCCATAAAGCGCTGGGCTCGTATTAATGACGTTTAATACCCATCAGAGATCTGAATCTTACCGCAAGAAGTTAATGATTTACAGGACAGACCCAGCTGGACCTTTACCAGGGAAAAGTGCTTCGGCATGGACAGATGGTACTGGAAGGGTTAAAAGTCCTTCAGTTGTGTGCGACCCCTTCAGGGGCAGTTGAGGGGGTCTCTGGGAGATGGCGTGCAGGATAAACGACTCGCTCGCCCCCAAATTCCCGTCACGTCTGCAGCATCTGCTCGGCGGCCGCCAGGTGGAAGAGGAAGTTTTCGGTAGCCGGCGGCAGTCGTTTCTGCCTCAGCCGTTCCATGTTAACGGTGGGCTTCTCGCCCTCGGGGGCATCGTCAGCAAGCGCTCTTAAAATAGACAGAATTTCCCACGTCTTCCCGCTTATATCCTGACAACAAAAGAGATAAAGAAGAATTAGCGATGGTTTATTCTACCGGCGGTGACTCCCACCGAGCGGCTCATAGAGGGTCCAGCCGCTGCGCTGCCTGCGTTTACCAGCAAGATAAAGCCTCGGTAGGTTTATTGGGAGATGAAAAACAAATTCATATAAATTATATATATTATAGAGAGAGAGAGAGAGAGAAAGAGCGCATCTAAAAGCAGTGATTTCACGAAAATATATAACTGCGATGGGTTGTTTGTAGAAAGAGAGAGAAATGCGTAAGGCCCGTCTGCAGAGCATCGCAGCCGCCACTCACCTTAATAACCTGACCGTCGGACACTTCTGGGTCGTCTGCCAACGACACGATCAGCTGCCCGATGTCCTTGTGGAGTTTGCCCATCGTCAGAGCCTCTGGTGAACGTAAAGAACGCGTTAAATCTGCACCGGTCCGGGGTAGAAGGTCTGAGAGCCTGGGTTAGGGGGCTGAATATACGCCGCGGGTTACACTCCCCGGCTACAGAGCAATTAATCAGGAACTTTACCTCCTAATCAGAGAGAACGACAAACCTGAGGAACGGGAACCGGCCAGGGCTTCCCACGAGCTGCGATAATCTGCGGTGAGGAGGGGCCAGGGGATCCCCCTGGATAACGCCCATCAGGGAGCTCACCGGCGGATTCCCTCTTTACCGATTACACCCCCATAAGCACAACGCCTATATGCCCGCACAGCGACACCAGCTCCCGCTTTAAATATACATTATACAGGGCTGGCGCAGGGAAACGAGGCATTCAGCTCTCAGTGATCTCTACCTTTCGCGTTGGGGGAGACGGTGATGCTGCCCTCAGCCAGATTCACAAACACGTCGTACAGGTCGGGTCGGTTGCTTATTTCGTGGTCATGGAATCCGCCGATATAACCTGCCGGGGAGAGGGGTCTTTAGTGTTTGGAACTCTGGCTTCTCCGCCGAATAAATGCCCCCGAGGCGGCAAAACCCGCTGTTACCTGGGCAGCTCTTCAGAGCCTCGAGCTCCTCCGGGTTGAGATGCACGTACGGGTGAATGATGGACCAGTCCTGGCGGTGCCAAGCGAACGCAGGGAGAGCCCTGGGAGGGGGTATCAGAGCCGCGTATTACGATAACTGCTTGAGATAAAAGGGTGATCCCGCCGTGCCCCAGCCCATCACGCGACCCCCCACGCAAAAACGGTATTGCCTTTCGGAGGGGCCGAGGTCGGACAGCCCAACTCTGCGCTGGGAACTTACTGATTGGCCGAGTCTGTACCTGGTGAACTCCTGAGCGGCCTCCAGTCGGGGGTGGTACACGGCTATTCTCTTCTTCAGCATCACGGCAGTATAGAGAATAACGGCCTCCATCCCGAACTGCGAGATGACGTCTGGAAAAGAGACAGAGCGAGTCGGGGTATAACAACTCCGTGACTCCAGCGAGGGGGCCGGGACGCACCTTTAATGGATCCAGACAGGAAAGCCGCTCGCTGCTCGTAGTCGCGGCACACAAACGTCCCGTTGTCCTCGCTGCGGCAGGACCCCCGGGTCAGGACGGAGATGTAGCTCTCCAGCATCGGGACGGGGCTGCCCTGCTTCTCATACGTCCTGGAGAGGAGGGGGAGAGTCAGCAACAGGTCGCCCCCGGTAACTGCCCCCTTTTGGCACTTCATATACGTCCCGATGTGTTTGTTATAGCAGGCTTAAAGGAGGGACATTGTACTGCGCTGCGGAGTATGACGGCGATATATAAATAAACGCATTGTACAGCGCTGCGGAGTATGACGGCGATATATAAATAATAATAACACACATTGTACAGCACTGCGGAGTATGACGCCGATATATAAATAATAATAATAACACATTGTACAGC
>VKOC01023157.1:0-40434 GCA_009364415.1 Spea multiplicata
ACCTAGGCCTACATTGGTGAAGGAACTAAACAGATGTTATCAATGTCATAGCACTGAATGCAAGCGCCCTCCTATGGTGCTGACCAAACCATGCTCACACACAACCATGTTCATTCATACGTTGACACCCCCACAGTTAATTTTCCATAAAATGCAATATGGAAATGTGACTATTCATCCTGCACAACCACAAACATTGCACAGCTTAACACAAAACTCTATTTGGCTGCTACAATTGTTTAATTGTAGAAAAAGTCTGGAGATGAAAAATACATTCAATATCTTATTCATCTTTGAGGCATATAGAGAACTTTTCATGCTTGAATATTAATATTTTATACATCTTATCGTTTAAGTCATGTACCTTATTGATTCATTCTCGCCCCCCGCCTGATTTGTGGCAATTGCAGAGAGGCTGCCATTATGCCAAAAGCTCAATGGCCGCCCCTTGTGCTCTGAAAATAAAAAGGGCCCTGGAATAAATTAAATAAAGATTAAATAATCTTGCATAAAGGCAGGCATTGATAACATGTATTAAATAGCGCCAACAATTTCCACATTGCTTTGTACAAAAATTATATTCAAAGAGTATGACATAACTAACAGATAAAGAGAAACTGATACATTAGGTAAAGAGGGCCCTACTCGCAAGCTTACATATGGAGGAATAAACCATGTCTTCACTATGCAGAGCTATGTTTCTGCTATTTACTATGGGAGAAAGCATCATGTTTAAAGAAGTTGCATAGACAAATATAAAGTATCCCAATTCAAGAGCATAGGAAAGTTTGCAAGAACTTTGTTTTAAAAGGATTAAAAAATCATTAGTTCAGTAAATCAGATATACTGGAATAAAGCACAGCTGAGAGGGAAAAAAGAGGCAATTTACTTTCATAAATATAACCGAATCGTAGGATCATTGCTTGTTTTGATTCTCCCTCAAGCATATGTTTAACTGAAAACCATGCTTTAAAAATGCCTTATAATTGCATTATGTGTAAAACATTCCTGATTGTATCTGTACACGAGTTGACCGAACATTAAAAACGCACCTACTGATTTTCATTTTTATAATAACACATCGCAAAGGTTAACAATACCCAAGTTTACCATTATTAAACACAATGTCTAAACCCTAAAGGAACATTGTTAAGAATGATGGATTAAATTCCATCTCGTGGGCTCTCAGCGGCGATTGTCAATATTGCTCCCCATGGCAATCGTATGGTTTGCCTACAGACATCGGATGGCTTTGTGATGTGAAATATTGTGTGTTACCCTGTGTGCAGTGGAGCCAGTGGATCCAGGAATCATTGTTAAGAATGACAGTTACATTGTGTTACTGAATAGTAAAACGGTAGAATCAAAAATTCAAGTGGACCCAGACAGGATGTCCTGACCTTTAAGAAAAAGGCTGATTTGTTACGGTGTAGCTGCCCTTCATCATCTGCCCTAATCCATTACACCTATCCAAGCAAGCTTTCTCAGACATTATGCCGAATTTCCCAGAGATACTTAACATGCTGGCCATTTAGTGTTATCACACAGAAAGGACAGTCCTGTGCTAACCACTATCATGAGTGGATAATACCGTATAATTTATGGAGCAAGATATATGTAAACAAGTATTAATTGATTTTAAGAACTATTTTCAAAGTATTATTTTTCATTGCTTAATGTTATTAAAATAATCCATAACCGCTGAACATTATGACTGTCAAATCAAACAAATCTTATGTTTTTATAATCTTAAATACGGTACTTTTTTAGTTTCTGTTTTGAACACAGATATTGCAATGAAAAAAGGACACTTCGATTCTGATGCTATACTGTAAAATACAATATACATGTACATGGCTTTCACTATAAAAACAGGGTTAAACTGAGTTCAAGATGAGGTCTTGTGTTTTTTTTCATGACCACTGAATCAGCGATTCTATTATTTAGTATCACCTTTAATGCAATGTCTCACACCTTTAGTTTGGTATTCATGAGAATTATGATGCCATTGTGAAAAGTCAGTACGGCTATATGCAGTATAATATATTTTATATCTACCAATTTAACTCACTACAACAAAAAAGTATTTATACTGTATTGGCCCAAATATAGGCCGCTCTTTTTCCCCCCACCTGCAGCCTATAATCGGGGTTTAGCACAGGGATGCGCAGTTTGTGTCGCCCGAGACATGCAGTTCTGGGCGCCAGGCAAGTGTTTTTTTCTTTTTCATTTATCCCTGCTGCGGGTAAGCAGCAGGGTTAGGATCCAGATCCCCGGCAGCGCTGCAGGGGACCTGGATCCTCCTCTCCGGCAGCCGTGGAAGTCTGCGCGATGCCCTAAGACAACCTCCATTGTCGGCGCTTCCACCGGTGCTCCACCATAGAAGCCCCGGTGGTTATCTACGCGTATAGTGCAGACATTCACTGGCTGCGGCGATGCACATAGCTGGCTGTGCCGGCACATAGGTGCCGGCACCTCCGCCGGTGGCATATCTGGGGGGCAGAGTGGCATATCAGGGGTTATAAAGCATATCTGGGGCACAGAAGGGAATATCTAAGGTGCATTATGAATTAAGGGGGGGGGTTAAATGGCTATTGGTTTTCTGTTTGTATATAACATATGCTGACAAAATACATGTATTCATGTTTATTAGATAAAATACTGTTTTACATTCCATAATTTGTATTTTTTCTTAAAAAAAATATTTCTTTCTTTCTTTAAAATACCACCAAATACCACCAAATACCACCAAGGTGCGGCCTATATTCAGGTGTGGCCTATATTCGAGCCAATGCGGTACAAAGACAATGCTATTACCGAGGTTTTACTGAGAGTACTGCGTCTAAATAAATAGTTTATCGGGTTTGAAGTTAGATCTTTTAACATTATACTTGTAGGACCTTAATTAATAATAATTAATACATGTTTGTGTTTCATATACCAGATGGATTTTTTAAAAGAAATAAATATTCATGCTTTTTAAGGAAACAAAAAGTTTCCTTTTGCAAGTTTTAGACTGTAAGTATGAATGAACTATTTCATTTTTAAGTTCCTTTTTATTGGTCTACTGGACTGCTATGGCCATATCTTTGAACTTGTACACATTCCTGGTTCACTTAAGATTAGTAGGCTGTCTTTTTTCGGTGCAACAAATCTTCTGCTTATGTCTGTGAACTTGATCCCCATAGGAAGACAGATTTGCTTTATGCCATCTGCTTTGTATGGAGCACAGTATTTATGTCCTCAGATGCTATTATAGTCACATTATCCTGTGTTTTTTTCACCCATCCAACAAAATCACAAAGTTTCAAATTTGGATTATTTCCAAATTTGTTTCAAAATGCTTTTCTTGATTTTAATGCCGGTGACACTTGACACAGTTGTGGAGGCGAGAAGAATCTGTAATTTCAATTAGCATTCTAAAGAATTTATTCTATTTTGTGCTCTGCTAAAGTCAGTTCAATTGATGCACTGTGTGCCTTTATTCCAAAAATAAAGGTGAACAATTAAAGCTCATGTCTCTTTGCTCAGCTTTTGAGCCTTCACAAAGCTTTCCCACTTGCTGCCAATAGATGTAATGTTAACAGTCAGTTAACAGAAGACATGCAGTAACAGGCATGGTAGAGTTCCTTGTTTTTGCTCAATCAGTCTATGTTCCAACTATCAGTTTGATTTATTTGTCCACACTGACCCTTTTTCACCATTTAATTATCCTTGTATAATGTTTCAAGAGCATTCTGACACAAAGAAAAAGACAATTGCTGATGGTCTGTTGAACAACTGTTGACCTGATGGACAAAATAATGAGCAACGGTCAAAGGTCAATCCCCTTTTGAAGAGCTTATTTCATTTTTCTAGCCAGTGGTCATAGGAGCATACAATGACAGCTTCTTCTGTGGCTGTGGTCATTCTAAAAACTATTTAATTACTATTGAATCCACTATGGCCCTAGAAATCACTATTTAAAAAATATGCATAATCTCTCCTGAAAATGTGATACACTCATTAAATACATTATGTGCAAGATATTACCTTGTATCTTTCATTCTCAGCTATTTATAAACTCGTCAGTCAAGGTAAGAAAAGGGTTTGCCATTCGGAATCTTTGCAGGGCATTTTATTATTACATTTGCTTTAAAGATCACAGAGAGGAGAATTTTAAATTAATATAATTAAAATTAACAATTTACAAATTATCGAAACATGAAAAAAACATGACATACTAGTACAGAAGGAGAAGATTGTCCTGAGCTTACATTCTATTATTAAATTGTAATGCTCAATATGCTAAATTAAGAAGTCATTTTCCAAATTTATATATGGAGGAATTCCAAGACTCAACAATCATGTGAAAAAAATGATGTCATTATCTTTAATTTATATAACCCTGACACAGTTATCATATTGTTCAAGATGATTATTAAATATTAATAATGCCATATGTAAACAGACGATTGGTTTGGTGGTCATTTGAAGCAGTTAATATATACACTTACAGAGGCTTTTAAGTCTGTAGAAGACCAACCATTCTGAACTCCAGTAATAGAAGCACAACAGGGGAGAAAAGAGATAGGCAGATGTATTTGGGTTCCAAAGATGGACTTTGCCTCCTAAAGAGGGACACTTAGCAACTATCCTATTTATATAACAAAGTAATTTAGCACAAGAATAATGCATTCCATTTACACAGTTTCATTTCTAAACATAGTATGTTTCTGCTGTGCATTATAGATAATTGTACAATTCTGCTATACACTTTTACTCACCTAAGCCCCTAGAGAAGAGGGACAGAGAGGCAGAGTGGTTGAGGTCTTAAAAATAGACTGCCCTTCCTAAATAGAAAGATTTGGGAGGAATATTCCCTAGGATTGTATAAGCATTGTAAAATAGCATTAAGCTTGTCCGGTGTGAGTATGTTAACATGTTTGAGAATACAAATATATGTTGAAAGAACTTATATATTTCACTCTCATATGCTTTCATAAGCTTCATATGCTTTCATTCTTCATTGTACACATCAGCCCATGCAAATAAAAGTTGGAAATATTATTAACATAGGTTAGACTTTCCTATCATTATGGACATCACAAAGGGTGTCAGGGAGTCACCCTTTGCAATATTTGGTTTCAGAGCTAAATCCATGATTCCATAAGTTTGCCTAGAACTTTTGGTCAGAAAAACATTGCTGCATTCTGTTGCACTGCTTGACTTCATGGTATTCTATAACATTTCAGGCCTTGGCTGGCCATATGATTTATGTAATGCCATACTAATCACAAAAGGTAGTAGGGTTGCTTACTAGTGCATCACAGGTGCAAAGGTCCAGAAAATAGAATAAAACATAACTGAACATGATTGTACACCACAGTTAATGCAAGGCATTAGGCAAACAACATTGTAATAGTAATTAACTTAGCATATTTTTTTGCTGAGACTGTAATTTTTTCACCCAAATCTAATAAAAGTCCACATTGCCATTTTGGAAGGATACAACATTTTTAAGGCAGATTTTTAATTAATAAGTCCACTCTAATTAAAAGTAAAACTCCATTGATGGAACTTATATAACATTTGTTTATTCATCTTAAACTAGCTGTTACAAAAATAAAACTGAAACATATCAGAGCAACATTATACGTGCATAATAAAGTCAGCACTAAACAGGGGCAAAATATACTCATAACTCAATCACACAAAACCGCTAACTAACAAAAGGGAGAATAAAAAAATGCAGTAAATGTCAGACTTTTATATAATTATAAATTATAAAAAAGCGAAGATCACAACCTTGTTTGAAGATCTTAAATAAAATACAAAATTTATAGCTGATAGACGCAGTGTATTGGATAAAGCAGATCAATAAAGGAATTCACATAATGGGTAATGTTAGGACATAGAGAGATGAAAGTGAACAAAGATCATTTCTTCTCATAACAGCACAAAGCTTGTTAAAGAATATACTTGATATCAAACAGAGTTTCACGCTGGGTCAAGTTACCTGGGAGTTTAAAGACTACAGACTAAATCATCTACCCTACACAAAGAAGATGACAGTGGAAGTGTGGAGAGAGTGATGGGGTTTCCTGCAGACTCACTCTTTGTAACACAAGCCCATTCATTATTCTCGAAGTATGGACATAAGCTACATAGAAATATCAACGTATATCTACAAATAACTAGAGGCAGCATCGAGAGCAATACATGCAAAGCATGTCAAAGTATATATTAATATATTCTATAATAAATACATGTCACTCACTGTTTGCACAACTTTTACATAAACTATTTTTGTGTTCAGGTAAACTTTTACTTACAATGATAAATCACTGACCTTTGTTGCCTGTACACAAAGCTCCAAGTTCAACAGTTTATAAGCTAATTATATACAGATGCAGCCATCCTTAATTTACATTTTTTCTATTACATTTTTTCTTCCACTTAGACAAAACATTAAATGAGCATGAATAAAAAATTTATTGGCAAGTTAAGTTAACAAATCGATTATTCATTAATCTGAATGTGTAATCGCATAAAAACAATGAAGAGACCTAATCTTGCTGGCTTCGATGCCAACATACGTCTGTATGCTATGTCACAATACAACTAAGCATTCCCTGAAACATTAAGAATGAGGTACCATTTTTCCTAATGAATTATTTCTGGTGAGGATTTGGGCATGAATTTTTGCTAGGAATATTTTTTCTAATGTTGCATTTAGCTATAAAGTTCTAAATATAGCAGTCAAATCAACATTTTTATTCATGCTCGATATTACATATTTTACTTTAAGGATATACCTGCCCTTTCTTTAACACAAACATCCAAACCTGTTTCACATGTGTTGCCATGTAGGGTTTGGTTTCTAAACTGAACATAGCAAATGTATTGCCTTTTAGATTTTTAACACTAATCAGGGTACCGCTGTATTGCCTATTTTCAGTAGCTATGTGAAAATGACTGACCCCATGTAGTTCTATATGCTTGTCATACATTCTTTATTCAGAACATTGAACAAACATAACAATGGGGAGGCGTAAAAACAACTTAAAAGGTTGGTTAATAATTTTCTAAAGCTGATCCTTACAACTGCTGTGTTAAAGTCTTGATGACCTTTGGACAAGCATTTTGGAGAATACAGTAATAATATCATCCCAAGGGACAGAGTTAACCCTGGCCCCACCCTAGTGACGTATTCTGGCCTAAGCCAACTAGGTCCAGGGTGCAGCAATCCCCTTGCCATAAAACTCCTGGATCAGTGTCACAGATCAATGGGCCAAGAAAGATCTCTTATTTCACCAACCTGAAACAGTCTATGTAAACTATGGAAGCTTTATGGCACCCTTTTTTTCACCTCTGGTAGACCCACTTTTGTGAGCTACAATTCCTATCCCCTTTATCATTATAGATGAAGAGGATAAGAGTTGTATTTCACACTTTTTTTTATACCAGCATACCAGCCAGCTCGTGAAAGCAATGCACATATATGAATGTAAGTTAATGAAGTGCATTTGCATCAGTCTCAATATCTTAATAAAAATAAAATTAAATTATGTTATGCAATTTGGGTATGCTTGTTGCCCTATGATGGACACCTGAACCAGTGACAAAAAAGAGATGAAGACATTTGGTAGTCTGTTTCATCTCCCAGTACAATGGGGCTTTAGTACACACAAACAAAATAATAATAAACCCAGCTCAAAACATGTTGTTCCAATGATTTTAGAAATTAAAAGGTTGCACACTAAGAACCCACTTGGTAACTTGGAATTTTCTCCTTATTTTGAGACATCCAGGCTAGAGGCATGTGGTCCATACTCAACATCAAATGTCTGGCCAGTAAGCAATAGTTTAGTGTTTCCAGGGCCCACTTACTTGTGAGACATTCTTTCTCATAGACATATGTTTATAGAATATGTTTTTTTCTTGTGGGAGAAACGTTCAACTGAGATAAATAATATGGTGGTCTTCGTCTTGCAACTATCGGGAAAGAATCCCTCCTAAACCTATGTCTAATGCATCTGTCTATACTATGAATTCTTTAACGAAACCTGGTACCACTAGTACCAGTTATATGGTTCAGGGGTCCATCTTATCCTGACCGGACCCCTTGCTCTAGTGAGAGCATATATATTGTGACGGAGGCCTCCATCACTGGGGCCACTGGAGAAGCCTGACTGCCAGCCTCCTCCCTATTGACTATGGGCCCTGGGTTTGTAGAGACTTCTGTGGCTACCCCCAGCAGTATCTTCTCATCACTGGCTGAGGGGATTATCTCCAGCAGACAGCCAGGATCTGCCACCAGGGAGAGGCCTCCATTGTTTTAGTCCAATGTATAAATCAGTCTCCCCCACCTATTGTGTTGTTAATCCCGTTACTGCCCCTGTTGTCTCTGGGAGGCAGATTAAGGGGGTTGTTTGTGTCCCAATATCTTGTTTTATGTAAATGTGTGTTTTGCTGGATATATCCAGCTCTGTGTCTAAAATAAATCAGTCTTCGTTTGGTTTTTCCCCTACACTGAGTCTCGGCGAGTGACTGGGGAACCGGGGAAAGTGTGAGTCCCAGGCTAAGGGAGCACAAGACAGCGGAGGCAGTCGGTCGGACTAGCCAGCTCCGTTACATTGGTGGCAAGCGGCGGGATTTCTTCTTAGTCTGAGGGACACTTACTTTCTACCGGGATTGACCGACAGGACGGCAGACTTCGGTCGCCTTGACGAGGACATGGATGTGGTATCAGAATTCCAGGGGCTGCTGCGGGTCATCCTCTCCTGCTACACCACTGCCCTGCCTACAGAACAATACCAGAACCTGAGGCAAGTGGTTCGACGGTCAGTATGGCAGAGGGCTGTTATACGCCGGGGTCAGTGTCTTCCAAGCTCCGAACAAAAGATTAGAGACCAGCGGGAACTACGGATGCCATTCCTGGGACAGCAACCCCAGGAGCAATGGGTATCCGAATTGGAGAAGCTGGTCCAGCAGGAGGTAGAGCTGGAAGATCACTATAGGGATCTGCAGTGGTATTCAGAACAAGCATATTGGGGAACTGCGAAAGATTGTTCTCCAGAGGACTATGACTGCGGTGGCCCTGGATTATTATGGGATAGTCTGCAGGAGGATCCGGACTTCGGCAGTACAGCGGAGTGGCGGATCGAGGACATCCGGGATTTCAGGGAGTGGGACCTCCCAGATGCACTAGGACTCAGAGGTGATTTAGACTTTTTAATTACACAGGAGTGGGAACTGGAGAAGGCGTATAAAAAACTGTTCGAACGCGTTCAACAGAATGCCCCAGTGTCCAGGGATTGTGTGGATTTTGTGGATGTGATTGAGTGGTCAGCTGAGGATGTTGACCCAGGCGGGGTGGATGGGACTGCGGTCTCCACCCCTGAGTCAGAGGGATACTGGGCAGCTAATCCAGATCCGATCCTGGAGCTGTGCGACTCTGCTCCACAACCAGATCCAGAGACTGGGGATTTAATCGATTTTATGTCTGAGGATGTTAACCCAAGAGGGGTGGATAACAATGCGGTCTCCACACCGGGGGCCTCAGAATGCGGGGCAGTCTGCCCAGATCCCTTAGCCCCAGCTGAAGAGCTGGCAACAGGGCAGAGCGCTGCTGGCGTTTGCCCCACACCTGCAATGACTGCAGGGGTCAAGGGAGATGCGGCAGCCGGCCCTTCTCCCCAGCGGCAGCTCAAATTTCCGGGAGCAGAGGAACCGGCCCTCTCTCCCCAGCGGCAGGCCGACCCAGAAGATGCCCTAACCCCAGCTGAAGCGCTGGCACCCGGACAGAGCATCGCTGGCCTCTGCCCTGCACCTACCAAAGCTGCAGGAATTCAGGGAGATCCAGCAGCCAACCTACCTCCCCAGCAGAAGCAGGGAGGTGGAACAGCCGGTCCATCCCCCCAGCGGCAGAACCTAATTCCGGTACCGGAGGAACCTGAACTCCCTCCTCAACGGCAGCAGGAGCACCAGGGAGGGGATGCAGGAGGCATCACTCCCCAGCGGTACCCGGGAGATGGCGCAGCCGGCCCATCTTCCCAGCAGCAGGAGCACCAATTTTGGGAGGGCATTAATGGGCCAAATAAACTGACTGACTACGGAGTCAACCCGTTTGGGGTCTCATCCTATGTCAGTCCAATTCGAAGGGGGAAGAAGTGTGACGGAGGCCTCCATCACTGGGGCCACTGGAGAAGCCTGACTGCCAGCCTCCTCCCTATTGACTATGGGCCCTGGGTTTGTAGAGACTTCTGTGGCTACCCCCAGCAGTATCTTCTCATCACTGGCTGAGGGGATTATCTCCAGCAGACAGCCAGGATCTGCCACCAGGGAGAGCCGCCATTGTTTTAGTTTAATGTATAAATCAGTCTCCCCCACCTATTGTGTTGTTAATCCCGTTACTGCCCCTGTTGTCTCTGGGAGGCAGATTAAGGGGGTTGTTTGTGTCCCAATATCTTGTTTTATGTAAATGTGTGTTTTGCTGGATATATCCAGCTCTGTGTCTAAATAAATCAGTCTTCGTTTGGTTTTCCCCTACGCTGAGTCTCGGCGAGTGACTGGGGAACCGGGGAAAGTGTGTTGTCCCAGGCTAAGGGAGCACAAGACAGCGGAGGTAGTCGCTCGGACTAGCCAGCTCCGTTACATATATATTGTGATATACTTTTCCCTTAACATCATTCAGTTATGTCTTTGGCTATGTGTGTTACCTCATTATATCATTGGGTCATAATTTTACTGCTATGGTAAAAAAAAAGTCACATTCATCACCTTGGGTATGCAGTAGCTTGCACTATGAAACTCATTAGGTTTGGCATTTGAACTCTACAGGACCTGATCAAGTTCAATGCAAAGCTGAACTGTGAACTCCTGAGTGTTGCTAAACTTGATCAAAAGTTTCAAGTTCATACCAAACTCAGTTGTAGAGCACACCCCACTGATGTAAAGAAAGCATTTATAAAAATTTAGTTAAATAGCAAATATAGTTAAATAACAAAATAATGTATCTAAAATGGATTTGTGTAGCACTTGGAAATGCATTTCAAATGTCAATGATATTTTTATCACTTGTTTGTACAGTATGCTTTACAGTAATACCAAACAGTGAAAAATATATAAATGGAGCAAAAGATAAAGTTCATTTTAGATGGTCTGTTCTATTAATTACATGATTTTTCCTGTGAAACAAAAAATGGCAACTAGCAGACCCCAACCTGCCTACAAACTCATAACTAAGTGTTCAAGCTTATTCGATGCTGGATATGCTGGCTTTGTCATAGAATATTGTAATTTTTGCAAAGTCTTTGTCCCATTTTTTATGTTGGCTTATCCCCTGGGCTGAATATTGTGTAAAACTGGAGTGATCAAGGTCTGTTGTTGTTTTGGAAATATTTTCAATGACAGCATAACCTTTACAATCCGTATTCAGAGACTCTAAGTAAAAGTCTTCTTCAGCAAGTCCAAGTGTGCAATGAGTGTCCTACTACATCAGGGCAGCTGCCTTTCCCTTATTTGCATTATCGGATTTGATGGGCTGCTTAAATAAAGACACATATGGATAGCAAAACAGATGATTCAAGGCAAACCCTGGTGACATCACAGTGATTTATGAGTGAGGCTATAATTTATTTAAATGAAGTCAATCTTTCTGTATTATTTCTTTGTGTGTCACAATGACTTACAGAGCATAACATTTTTGGGAACTTATAAGCATATATTGAATTATCAGATGATTATGGCAAAAGTCGATTGATTATTCTATGTTACACACTGATTTACCCTATTGATGACAGCAGATGCTGTTTTGCTGCTCATTGTCCTTCTCAGTATTTAGTATTTGCTGTTTCCTAAACATGGCCTTCAAGTTAAGATAAATGAAAATATAAATGTGCATACACTATCATGAATATTTTATTCTTCTTAAAAATTGTGCTTTCAAATTCAATTAGAAGTATAATCAACTTCTAAGTGAATGTACAAGGTAAGCGATATCACAAGTTTTCTGGTTTCTTTATTATGATTTTTAGTTTTCTTTAAATAATATGTCATGTTTCATAGTGAGATCTTCGTGGTTATTTTGTTTCCAGAAAGATTGGTAGTTACCAATAAAAAAATAAGGTGGCATAGAACACAGGTACGAAAATGCCTGTACTCTAAGTAATCTAATATGCTTTCCACAAAATGACAAAAGAAAAAAATAAGCACTTACCTGGCATATAAATTTCATTTTTTGCCAGTGACTGGTAGCCAGAAACAGCCAGTCAGTGGCATGAAAAGCCCTACCATTGAATAAAATAGACCCATTGCCCCACAGCGTCCAATGAGTCAACACTGGAGCTGAATTGTGGTAAGTATGTCAGGTGGAGGAAGATGTGTTTGGCTTAACATATCCCCTGCATTATTATACCAAAAAAGAGTTTATAAATAATAAGGTGTAGGTAGCTTGGCTGGTTTTGTACCATCATAACCTATTTTTTCTGTTAATTTTCTATACATATATTCAATGTCTTGGGTATAATAAATAAGTCACATAATATAGAAATTGTCATCCTCACTTTGTCTTATAAAAACTCAGAATTGGTCTGATTTATATAGCAAGGAGGACAGGGCATGGGTATGATTTAGTGTATGAAATACAAAACCCTAAAGATTAATTATTAATGCTGCATAAAGCATGCAAGGAGCAGACCCAGAGCGAAACATACAAAGCATTTTATGAGCTGCAACATTTAACTATCTAGAAATTTTTACGGTCTCCAGTAATTCATAGGATTGATAAATGTTATAATGCAAATAAAACTTTTTTTTCCCTTCAGCAGCTCAGCTCATGAATAAACCTAAAAAGGCTGCAGGTTGGAGACCACAGCAAAAAGGAAAAAGAAACAGAGGGAGAGCGTTAGCTTAGCCTTTCGCCTGTTGTCCTCCTCAAAACATGTCACTGTTTGACCATGGGATCAGTTTACAGCTCAGCATGAGAAATCAGTGCACAGCTATGTGTGACACGATACAAAACAATTAACATCCAAGGTAACAAAATTGGAATGCAGCTCAACCTCCCATGAAACAAAAATGTATGAAATCGCATTAACAGGAAGACAAGATTTCAAGACCTGTCCTTTTTTTACAGGTTATTTAATAATGCGAAAACATCTAATGAAGAACTAATTAGAATGCAGTGTTTTCAGTTTGGCGTATTAGGATTTATCATTACTATAGTTGTTCACACTGTATCTATTACAACAAACACAGAAAAACAAATGTGTGTAATAAACATTGTCTTTTTATATTGAGCTTCTAAAACCTATGCGTGACAAAATAGCCTTTCGCGGCTTTCTCGGAATTAACTGCAATTTGTTTAGTAAAAGTAACGGTATAATAGGAATGCTTGTTGTTGTTATTTACCGTAACAGACTATATTATTATTTTACTGATGTATATTTTCGGCATTCTTGGGTGTGCGGACCTGTGGCTCTGTCATCTCTCTTCTGATGGAAGCCATGAGGCTTGAAGTCAGACTGTGAGGGGTAGGGTCAGCAGTGGGTGAGCAGAATTGAGTGGAATGGAGATAAAAGGACTGCCTTAGAATTCAGCTGCAATACTAAAAGCTTCTGGATGAAATGCAGAAAGTTCTCAAGGATGGCTATTAGTGAGAGTTTTTTTCTCAAATTGGTTGTGACTGGCATGTTAAACCCTGAAGAATTATTACTACTCTAGAAACAGCAATTGGTAGGAGGTCTTAAGGAGTTAAATATTTAAACTCAGACAGTAGAACAATCATACATATAAAAATGTAAAAAGTACAAGGCAGGATCTATAAAACTAAAACAATGTAATAATTAAAAAAAAACTTCTGTAAATAAACAATGTATCAAAAATGAACATACACCATAATGTAATGTAGAGATTTTCCTGACCAATGATGTAGGGAATACTTCCCTGTACAAGTTTAATACCTGGCCCCATGCCCCTGATCAGCCCACAGCATTTCCATTTGATTGTCCCACTAATGCTTCACAAATGACTCAACCTTACGATCTTCCCATAAGCTATTATGAAAGCAGGGCAAGCCTGAGGTTAATTATGTCTGGGTGCATTATTTCTTGAAGGTCCCCTTAACTGACATGCATGAGTACTAACGTGCAAATTCCCTCTAACACCCACATACTCTTTCACTGTACGCTTACATAAACACATGTTATATTTCTGCTCTTTCTCTGCCTCCCCCAGGCACCACTAACACTAGGCTCACTCCTGACACCACATTACTATACACTCACAAACTCTCTTGATAACACTGACACACACATGCTTATACCAAATACTGACACACACAAACTCCTGGTAACACCATACACTAGCACATACAATACAGTAACACACACATGCTAACATTATCACAAACATTTAACACCTTAAAGTAACACATGTTGGCACTAAGCACTGCTCCACAGGGACGCTAACACCATACACCAATACAGATATACTCTAAAACAACATGATGATATACTCACTCATGTTAATTCTATATAATAACACACTATACTAAGACCAGACTCTTATAAGCATGCATATATTACCCAACAACATACATTAACACACACACACTAACTCTAACAGTATACACAGACACACACGTATATCTAGTGTTAGTCAGTGTGTGTATATATGTATAGTGTATATTATATATATTAGACTTGTGCATTTGGATTCATACAAACTTGTTTTTTAACGAAATTGCCTGCATTTGTACAGATCTCCATTGACAAAGGTGGCAAAACTGGCAAAAATTGCAAAAGTGCCATAATTTCTGTGAAAACATTTTTGTTTCATTTTTTGACATTTGTTATATTTTATTCATACAAAATAATGTCTGCCGCTGCAAGAAGGACAGGACGTACCAGTATGTCCATAGGGGACTGAAGGCGTTAATTTATTTGCAGAGTAGTGTTAAATCAGTGCTCTATAGTGGAGGTGTCAGGGACACTAAACTCTGCCTTTAGGATGAGTAAACCTCAAAAAATTATTTTATTGATCCCCTAGCTTACTACCGTGTAAGTTTATAATCAGGGGTTTTGTCTACAATACACCAGGTTAGAAGGTACCAGTGAGTCCCGAGCATCCGTTTTTGGGCACAGATAATGTAGATGTGGACTAGGTAAATTGGAGATTTTAACCTAAAAACAACTAGTCACAACTGGCTAACCCATCATCTAGGTAGGTTAATACACATCTTCATTTGCTTTATAGAGCTTATAGAAGTATGACATACCAAAACTACAACATTCTTGAACATGTAATAAAGGGCCCATATCATACTTAGCTACCTACAATCATCAATCCTACATTTCACAGAACAGTCTACGACAAGTGCATCATGTGTAGGATTCATACACTGACATAATCAATGTTTCATTTGTCTAAGCCTATCATGGATTATGTATAATTTTATAGGCCTATTCTTATAAAGGGGCCATAAATAATACAAAGGTAATTGCTTATCTGGTAGCTCCACCTACTGGATCATGGGAACAGAGGCACAAAAGGAAAACCAATCATTGACAATTTAGCACAATAACTAATACAATAACATTTTCCCTTAGGCTGTATGTAATTCAAAATGCTGGAATGCTAAGAGAAAATGGTTAGAGTCTAAAAAAGTTTTGTCAAGAAAGTTAGATATGCAGTGAATAGTAAGCGTCAAAGCACTATTTAACAGAACATTAAAGAGCGGTGTAGCCTAATTTGCATTCATTGTTAGGTATCAAAATGATTACCCTTCTCATAAAACATCTCAGCTGTATATTTTCATTATCATTTTTATTCACACATAAAACATTCCGTTAACTTCTGCCGACAAATGGTATTATTTGTGTAGTTAGCAAAACTTGCCAAAATCTGCGACATTGCCAGTGTTTATATTGGATGTTCTTTTCATATTTGTCCTTCCTTAGTCTATTTGTAGAGTAAGAGTTTCATTTTTGAAGAAATTATATATTTTATTACATTTGGCTTAGGAGTCCCAGATGTGAGCAATCTCATTATGCTACTCTATTAGTTTTTAGCTTTGGCTAATGTAGTCAGATGCAAAGCTATTAAATGCATTTATAGAATTAGGAACCGTTTGTGCTTTGGTCTAACAGATGAGATAAAGTAAAATACTAAAAATTACCAAACACAGATGACATAAGAAATATTCATTGTGGTTTCAAACTTGGTTATCTTCACTGTAAGTGGTCATTCTTTTATTTCAATCAATAATTCACACAGTAGTTATTATTTAGTATTACGAGAGGCGTGTCCAACCGCCAAGGAAGATGGACGCTAGAGCTCTGTGCTCCGCTGCCGCCCGCACTATATCCTGCTTTCATCCGGCTCCCCAACGCAATGGGACGAAATTAAAAAGCTCCCGCTGAACCTCCCACCCCGAGCGACCGCTAACTCCCTCCGGGGGTATTTCAGAACGCCTGCAGACTTGGCCTCGCAGGCCTTGGTGGACCACGCGGCAGACTCTCCGTCCAGCTCATCCTCCCTAGAGGAGACAACATCCGTTCCTGCTCCCGTGCTGCCTCCCCACTCACCTGAGGTGCTCCAGCTCTTTTCTTCGGCGCCTTGGCGCTCGGACTTCTCCACACTCATTGCGGAGCTCCGGCAGGTGGTCCAGGAGGAAGTGACAAACCTCCGCACCGACCTCTCCTCACTGGAACACAGGGTGACTGCCCTGGAGGAGGCCTCGGCCTCGTAGCAACAGGTAGTCCATGCCGCGACACGGTCTGCTGAGCACCACCTGCGCTGCCTCCGTGCTGTGAGGAGACGGCTAGAGGACCTGGACAACAAGGGACAAAACATTAGAATCCGGGGCGTCCCTGAACCTGGCCTCCTGGGCAGGGCTGTGGATGCCTTGGCGGTGGTAGACAGGGTGCACTGAGCCCTGAGGCCCCGTGGTGACCCATCTAGTCCTCCCAGGGACATCATCCGCACCAGGCGGGGATTGCCACACCACGTGCCTGACTGTGTGACTCTGCTCCGCCGCCACGTCCCTTAACCTGCCCTCACCTGCTGGCCTGGGATGTGCCTCCATCTCTGCTCCTTCTGGCTCTGTGCCTGCGGTTCCTGGGATCCCCACGCTACATCCCGCATATGTGTCCGCGCGGCATCTCACACCACATTCTTTTTTTTTTTTTTTATGTATCACCCCTGCGAGGCTCCATCCATCGCTGTACTCCTCCATGGACTACACGTCTGCAGGTCTAATTGTATATCTATATGTCCTTATGCCTATATATTGTTCGCCTTATCTATTGCAATGTCTCTGTAATCCATTCACCCTCCCCGGTGACTCTGTTCTAGGTTACGTTGTTGCTACCTTTGCCTTTGTTGCGTGATCAGGGGTTACCTGCTCCTCCCCGCTCTGGGCCTCCGGTACCGGGGATATCTGCCTCCTATATATGTTCCATACCATATATCTGTTCACGTGGTGCTATGGTGCCTGGGCCCGGGGTTTGTTCTACCAATTTTTCTTTTTTTGTGTCCATGGCTCTATCTGTTGTTCGTCTTATCTATTGCAATGTCTCTGTACTCCATTCCCCACCCCTGGTGATTCTGTTCTAGGTTGCATTGTTGCTAACTTTGCCTTGGTCGCGTGGCCTGCTCCTTCCCGCTCTGAGTCTATGGTACCGGAGGTATCTGCCTTCTGTATATGTTCTATGCCATACATCTGTGCATGTGCCGCTACTGTGCCTGGGTCCGGGGTTTGTTCTAATAATTTTTTGTTGTAGTTTACTTTGCCTTTGTTGCGCGTCCGGGGGTTGCTCTTTAGCCTTAACTTCCCTCCCCTCTCGACATCGATTCAATCTGACCTGCTCAAGTGGTCAAGACTTAGGGTCTCCTGGCTGGGTAGGGTTAACACCATCAAAATGAATGTCATGCCTCGCCTTCTCTACCTGTTCCAAACCTTGTCGATCTCCGTCCCACCCTCTTTCTTTTCCTCTGTCCGTTCCACCTTCCTCCGTTTCCTGTGGGGCCCTCGTTCATGACGCATCGGTTTTGCTACGCTGATCCTCCCTAAATCTAGGGGTGGCCTCGCCCTGCCCTGCCCGTGAACATATTACCACGCCTGTCATCTGCTGCGCATCGTGGAGTGGACCCGCTCTCTGGCCCACAAGCAGTGGGTGGGATTCGAGAGCGCGTTGCTGGGCTTCCCGATCTCCTTACTACCTTGGCTAGCTGTGGCTACAGAGCATCGTCTTGCCTCCCCCCACCCCTTTCTGTGCTCTATGCTACGGGTCTGGCACTCCCTGCTCCGCATTACATGGATTTCCTCGGTCCCTTTCCCACTCACCTCGCTCAGAGATAACCCCGCCTGGGTTGGGACTCAATCTTTTTACCACTGTGACTCCAGAGGGAATCCTGAGATTCCAATCTTTTGTAACCTCTACGGGGCTCAAGCCCTTGGATCACCTTGTCGGCCAGGAGACGGCCTCCCTGATGGACAGGCTTCGCTACCTGCAACTACGAAACTTTTACCGCTCTTTAGCACGGAAGCATAACGTGCTGCGAGACCTCTCCCCTTCCGAGTCCCTGTGTGTGATGGATGCCCCTCTATCCCACGATATCTCCAAACTGTACAGCCTTCTCCTGTCCACCCTGACCCCTACACCTCCTGCGGTGGGAGGCGGCGCTGCAGGTCGTCCTTACTGAGGAACAGTGGAGCAAGATATGTATCTTCACACATCGGTGCTCCCTCAGCGCTAAAGACCAGGAGATGTCTTATAAGCTGCTGGCATATTGGTACCGACCACCTTCGGTGTTTTCACGCTACCGACCTGGGTCGACGGACGAGTGCTGGAGGTGCGGAGAGTCCCCGGGCTCTCTCCTCCATCTCTGGTGGCACTGCCCCCGTATTGCTCCCTTCTGGACCGCCGTACATGCCTGTGCTCAGTCCCTCACTGACAAGGTCCTCCCCTTCACCCCGGAGTTCTACCTCCTGCTCCTGGTACAAAAAGACAAGAATGAAAAAATGTGCCCCCCAGCTATTTACAATGCCCTTATATAATTAAATTATATATATATATATATACATACATACACACACACATATATATATATATACATACACACACATAAACCCCCTTATCCCCAATCTCTTACTTTTGTCATCTTCCACCTTCCATTTAATTTTGGGAGAGCGAGGTCTGTCACTCCAGGCCTCTGCTTTAGTGCTCCCTCATCACTATGCTCCGGCTATTGATGCAGAGCACGGGGATGACAACATATCCCGGCGCTCAGCATCAATTGCTGGTGCATAGTGATTAGGGAGCATGGAAGCCGAGGTCTGAAGTTACGGGCCTAGTGCCCCCTAATGTTTGGCCAGTTAGAGGGGGATTGTGATCTCCCCAACCAATCCTGCAGCTGCTGATCTGGCGGCTCAGCTAAAGTGACCATATTTTTAAAATAAAATCTGGGGACATTTTTTTGGCAAAGCGTAAAAAACTATTTTATAAGCATATTTTCTATATATGCAGTTATTTGGTATGTGTTTATGAAGTGATTGTATGATATATTCATTATTTCCCACATTCTGTCCATGAGATAAAAAAATACTTGTTAGAATCTTTTGGGCAGATTGAGAGTATCATCGGCCTGGTGCTGAGGATTAAAATAGACAGAATCTAAACTCCTCGAGAACCATGTGTACTGGATAAAGATTACATCAGTGCTCGGCAGATAATATAGGATAGACCCTTAAGTGATAGGATTGGGAGTACTTTAGTACACTGAAAACAGTCATCATACACGGGAATCCTGAAGCCACAACTTAGTGCCACTAATCATTTTTAATAAAATATACAGATTGAAATAGAGTAAACGGTACAAAACCTTCACTTTTCCTCTCACTGATTTCTGACAAGATCAGCCACATCAGCACCCAAACACACACACACACCAGGACAGGCTCTGCCACACTGACACCCACATCTGGACAGGCTAAATATTGATTTATGTAATGGCCCCATAATAACATTATTTTGTGTGAATGCAATTTAAAAAAACGGAAAAAATAAAAAGCACTTTTCCACAGTATATATATATATATATATATTGTCAGGCTCATCATATTGCAGCCCTTAACTGGATGTTGGAGTCCAGAGCGCAGGAGTGTAAGAACACAGTGATAGAAACACACTTCACAAATGACACAAGCGGAATGTTTGGTTATAGGTATATTACGGAAAGCAGACATCTCACCATAAGCAGCAGAGTAGGAGGCATATCATGTATACAGACTACAGGGGAGTATGAAGGTAGAAAAGTCCAGGTAAGTATCCAAAAGGGTCTGGGACAGGTAACAAGCAAAAAATGGGATATCCAAAAGGTAGTCCGGGTCAAAGAGGTAACTCCAATAGACAGATCCAAAGTCTGACATGAACTGTGGCTCTAAAGAACTCAATGAACTCACACCTATGTTACTGGGAGGCAGGGATATAAAGCCTGTTCATTAGGTCTGGGGTGAGTGGTCTAGGCATCAGGTAAGGGAGGCAGGGTAATAGCATAACAATATACAGCTGAACAGAAATACACAGCTGAACAGAAATACACAGCTGAACAGAAATACACAGCACATTCATTATAGCAAACGAAGGGTAAAACTTTAACTATCCTGCAGTCAGGATAGAATCCTGACACATATATATATATTTATATATACACATATATAGTAATTTGGATATGTGCACGGCAAGGAAAATTGCTTCGGACTAAATGTTCTTTTCTGTTTGTTTCCCAACCGTTTGGTTTGGACGAAATTAGGGGTCCTTTTAGAATGACATTTAGTAGGTCCCTGACACCTTCTGGAACATGCAGACCCGTGGAGCAGTACTGAAGCAGAACTGGGTTTGGTCCAGGAGAAACACTGCTTCTCTGGTGCTTCAGGTCAACACCCAAATCCTCTGGGTCTCGGGAGCGGTGTCCTGACATTCCCCATTCCCTGCCCATTTCCCTTTTCAATGTGAGGGATTCCCGTGACGTCAGCAGGAATGCCCACTGACAGCACTGATAGTGTAAATGGGCAATCAACTCTACTCAGGAACATGTGAAGGAATGTCTGCTGCAGGCCCTCTAATATACTAAAGTAGTCACTATAGCTTCTCCAAACCACCTTACAACAGTACATTTTCTGCACCAAAATAAACTATTAATTAACTTGCAGTATGGGAGGTGACCAATGAGCATTAATCTCAGCCTCTGCTAAGCAGTCACTGTCTCATACTCCAACTCTCAGTCCGTAACTGCTGCTACTGGCAAGTTAAAATGGTGTCAGCACACTTATACATCAAATGCTTATTGCTTCCCGTTGAAAACGCCGACTGGCTACAGTAAAAAAAAGTAGAGAAAAATTCCTACAGGTTGTTGGACCTATCAATCACAGCCATAACCATCAATGAGAAAACCTTTATAAGGCTACTTATAATTATTGATAGGCTTCCTCCTACACACAGTCCCTCCCAGTTTACCTCATCAGTGAGAACGAAAACAACTTGTTATGGCGGCTACACGTGGCGATGGATGGACAAATCAAGATGAATTTTCAGAACCTTTGCAGTTCCTTTTCGTCAAGTTCTTGGGAGATCGCCCTTTCAATTTTCATTAAAAATAAAGTTTGTGCAAGTCTACTATATACCGTATTCGAGGTTGTCTTCTAATCAGACTTCAAATAGACGTCTGACTACAAGACTAAGATCCAGATCCCCCTCATTGCAGGGGATCCTCCTGAGCAACCGGTGGAGGTCTGTGTGATACACGCAGACAACCTCTGCCGGGGTTCTATGACGCAGCGCTTCCCCCGGTGGAAGTGCCGGCAGCAGCAGCGGAGGTTGTCTGCATGCATCGCCTGCCACCACTAGACACTACGGAATCAGTAGCACAGGGAGAAGTCTAGAGAAGCACTGGTAAGTCGGGGGAGGGTAAGAGTTGCATATGGGGGTATAAGTGCTTTCTGGAGGCAGAGTGGCATATAGGGGGTTAAAAATAATATCAGGGAGGCAGAGTTGCATATAGGGGGTTAAAAGGAATAGCAGGGAGGCAGAGTGGCATATAGGCATACCTGGGAACTTCTGGGCTTCGGCTACCCATAAGCCTTTATCCTTTTCCAGACGCGGCCAGGACTGCACACTGACGTCAGCGGGTGGTCCCGTGATCTCGGTAGGCGGTCCCGCTGACACTGGTGGGAGGTCCTGCCGATGCTAATGGGAGTTCCCGCTGCCGTCAGTGGGAACTTCCCCGACGTCAGCGGGAACTCCCATTCGCATCGGCAAGACCTCCCACCGGCATCAGCAGGACCGCCTACCGACATCACCCCATTTAAAGGAAAAATGGGCGGGGAGCGGGGCGTGTCAAGACCCTGCACCCACGACGCTGATGATTCGGGTCTTGACCCGGAGAACTGGAGAAAGAGTGCTCACCCGGCAATCTCCGGGTCAAAGCCGGAGAGATCCCAGGTATGCATATAGGGGGTAAAGAGGCATATCTAGGGGTCAGAGTGGCAAATAGGGGGTATAAGGCAGTTCTGGGAGGCAGAGTGGCATATAAGGAGGTATAAGGCATATCTGGGGGGCAGATGTGCATAACTGGGGGCAGGTTGGCAAATAAAAGGAAATAAAATTTTATTAAATATGAAAAAATAGATGAATTAATATTTACATGTGAATTAATATTTACTAGTTAAACTTTTTTTCTTATAGTCACATATTTAGGCCTTTTCTTTTTTCCAAAATTAATATACAAATTTTGGGGGGTTGTCTTAATCAGGGTCATCTTATAATCAAGCAAATACGATGCGTATATATATATATATATATATATATATATATATATATTGTAGAGAATCCCATGGCACACTCACCATACACAGTCTGCCAGCTCAGAAAATCAAAACAACCTACATGTTTCGTCTCTCAGACTTCATCAGGGGAAATGGTAGAATAAGAGTTTTTCCCGGTTCAGGTGCAGTGCTGCATTTTACCCCTGCAGTTCATGGACGAATGAATAAACCCCTGTTACACCATAATAAGATATTCGTTTTGGTTCGTCTGTGCTTAGTGGGAACACCATTATCAGATTATGCTGGTAGCGGCAAGTATGCCATTCTAAGCCATTTGTTATCGCTTCTATGTTACTAGGAGCCTCAATTGTGAATGTGGTCCAATTAGCTTTTTCGTAGATCCTGTTCACTTGCATTGACACACTGCACTAGGTTGTCATTTTCATTTGTTTTGTAGATGCTGGATATTTTATTATATCTATGGTTTTGTGAGATTTTTACTTTATTTCATTTTATTTCACAACATCACGTAGTGATTTCACTTGTTCATCCACTGATGTGAAGGTGTTATTCACTAAGTATTTTTTGTCTTATCACTTTTGGCAATCACTCACCCTGCGCATATTAGTCACAGGGTTTATCATTATTGTTGCACTTTTCATACACTTTAATATTTTTATAGGTATTTTTGTACACTATTCTTTATTGTAGAGTTTTAGTTACTCTACACTGATATTCTTTTATTTTGTATATTTTTTCAAAATAACAGTTTGTATCCTTTTGTGAAGCCAAAGTTGCCTGCATTTTTCCTTTCTGGCTGCCAGTGTATAGTGGACGTATTATAATTTGTTGTTACCTATACAATTGTGTAGTTTGGGGACGTGATTGGTTTGGTCATTCTACTATCCTTCTTTTGTGTTTAATTGGCCCTCAAGTACCAGTTTTCTGTGATGTATCCCTTATGTCCATGGTCCTTAACGGGTTTAACATATATCCAACAAACAGCCCTTCCTAAGTTGATACTAAAAGGAATATGCAGGCAACTAGTCCTATTTTATAGGTTTTTGTTGCTATGGCGGCTGAACACTGGCAATTGTCTTTTGGGAATGCAATGTAAATATAAACAAAGATTTTACAGTTTTTGTAAATGTACACACTTTTACAGCTATGTATCTTCAGGGGCATTAAACTCTGTATTTGCAAAATATTACTTTATGGTTTTTCAGGGAGCTTTGGAGTTGCGTATAGGGGAAGGGAATTCCACATAAGAGGTGTAGCACAGGTGAAATCCAGGTGAAAACAAGGTTTTTGTCTTTTTGTTTATGATTAATTACATATATCTAAGTGTATGTAATCTTTATTTCAATAAGAGGAATAATTGATCATTTACTGTACTGTGCTATTGCTACCACCTAGTGGAACTAATGCATATTACAATTTGTTTAGTCTACTTGTGCAATGACTAATTGGCAACTCTACATCCTGAAGAACACTTTACCAGCCTTACCATACTAAATACATTGGAATTTAACTTGTGCTTTCATTTGGTGTTTACACAAGTCATCTATTTACATGCAGGCATATTTGATATAAGGATTCCATATTATAATTGCAAGGCTTCTGCTTTCCCCTGCAAATAATGAATTACAAAGCCAAAACATGGAGATTTAAAACAAAAACCATGGAAGTGGCAGTACATAACATATCACAGTGTATAATAACCATACTTATGCTAAAGAAGAAAAACAATAGACAAAATACACATCTACAAGTATGTCAACCTTTTTGCATCTCTGGTGCATCTCTGTGAGATTTGTTGCCCAAGTCTGGTTGACAATCTCCATTTCAGTTCATCCCAAATGTGTTTGATCAGGGCTCTGTGCAGGCCAGTCAATTTTTTTCACAACAGACTCATGTCTTTCTTGATCTTTGTGCACTGGGACACAGTCATGCAAGAATAGAGAAGGCCATCCCCAAACTGTTTCCACAAAATGTATTTGTATGCTAAAGGGGGGCATCTAAATATTTACATTTCAATCGTTTATTTATCTCATTAGCACACCTGTATTGGTCTTATCTGTAATACTTTCAATATGGCATCAGTCATACATATCTTGCTTTATTTGAAATATATATAATTCTTGCTTGATAATTAATCGAATATAAGACGACCTTATGGTGAAAAAAATCAAAACCACTTTGTTTGCTTATGTTGCTCTGACACTCTCACTCACACTCTCTAATAATCTCTTATACTCTCTAATAATCTCTCACACTCTACCTTCTGTGTCCCTGTCTCCTTTTCCTCAGCTCCGCTTCTTTTCTTGCCTTTTCTTTCCTCATCAGCTTCTTCTCGGTATCCAGGTACTCCAGAATACTGCAGATGGATTTACAGAGAAAGAGAAGCATTCACTTAATTTTTGTAGAACAGTATTTCAAGATCTAAAACACACTGTGTGCGTGCACAGTCTTGTGCCATGCCCTGCCTAATTTGATACCAATATTAACCCCTTTACGACAAAGCCCGTACATGTATGGGCTGCTGATAATTACCTGCATTGCCGCCAATTACCTGCATCACTAGCTAAAACAGTGCTTTGGAAGCGATCGTCAATCGATCGCTTCCTAAGCACACACCCAAACACACACAGCAGGACAGGCTCTGCTACACCAACAGCCAAACACACACACCAGGACAGGCTCTGCCACACAGACACTCAAACACACACACACCAGGAGAGGCTCAGCCACACTGACACCCAAACACACACCAGGACAGCTCTGCCACACCACACCAAACACACACACCAGGACAGGCTCTGCCACACTGGCACCCAAACACACACATCAGGATAGGCTCTGCCACACCGACACCTAAACACACACACCACGACGCGCTCTGCCACACCGACACCCAAACATACATGTCAAGAACTGGGTCCATACAGACGACTGTAATGACCCAGGGCGCCCAAAGATGGAGCTGAGGAGTTCAGTAGCGGAATCACAGGAGAGGGCCTGGTGCAGGGCAACTGCACTCACCGGGGTGGGTATCTAGGGTTGTGCAGCCACATACCAGCGCCCTGACATAGCAGCAGTCCAGAACAAAGCAAAACTAAACTTGACTGGATGTTGAAATCCGAAACAAAACTTGGAGATATCCTGCAAGCACCCTGGAGCAAGCAGGAAACATAGGACTAGAATCATGTGCAGGAGTAGGGAAGCTAAGCAGAGTATATAGCGGAAACATAGCAAGCAAGGGGGACAGAGCAAGCAAGGGACAGGGAGACCAAGCAAGAATCATAACCAGACAAGATATACATAATACAGGGCACAGCGTGGAACAAGACAAGGAATACTCAAGATCCAATATGAACAAGACAGGACACCCCTCTACCGGGGATACAAGACAGGACAGGACACCCCACAGGTTACATCACAGACTGACACACATAAATACAGGAACTAGCTTAGGACTATATGATAACTATTGGAGATTCCATCACATCTTATGGCCATAGTATGCTTAGCCCACCACTACGCCAAAGTACTCCAATGACGGTGGGTCCTAACGCTAAACCCTGCTTACAGAGGTACTAAAACCAAACATGAAATCTAAACACATAGCAATGAGACATACCTTTAGACTGCAGACTGAGACAAACATAACGGGAGGGGCATACCTTATAAAGGAAACAGAGCTGAAGCAAAGAGCAGAACTAGAAGCAAGGAATGGAAGATCAGAACAGAGCATAAGGAAATCCAGGAATGGATTGAAGCAAAACAGAGAAACTGAAGCAAGACTGAGATATGCAGCTCCGCAGCCTGGGTAGAATGTGACACACACCAGGACAGGCTCTACCACACCGACACCCAAACACACACACACCAGGACGGCTCCGCCACACCGACACACACACACACCAGGACAGGCTCTGCCACACTGACACCCAGACACACACCAGGCACTGACACCCACCAGACGGCTATGCTGCAACAATAATAAAAAAAGTATTTTCAACACTGCTTTGTCGTTGACCCCCCTTTTAGTGTTTTCCCTGCTTTTGTGTAATGGCCCCAGTTGCTACCCTTGTGTATTGATGCCGCCAGCATAGATAAAATGCTGCCCTGATTTCTGTGAACAAAGAAAAAAGGGTAGTCGGCGATCCAAAAAGTGTTAAAACCACAATGGTAACTGAGTTCCCAATCTTTGTCTTCTGCAGCCCCTTCCTTCACTCCCAGACCTAAGCCTTGGGTGGGCCGGATCTTCTAGGATCTCCCTTACAGGAGATCCACTGAAGTATTCAATGGGGAGTTGCGGCCAGAAGGCAGAATCCACTCCCCCCCCACTAAAACCAGTCTGCAGGGACTAAGTTCCACTGTGACATTTTCAATGAAACACCAAAAACAACTGAAGGTGCAGTGAGTTGTGTCAGTGTCGTAAACAGGCCCCAGCGAAATGGCTGGTAAATTAAAAAAATCCCCCTCCACCACCAGCCATAGGCTAGGGCAATTTTAAGGGTGGGTAAAAAAAAGCGCATCAAGCAAAAGGAGGGAAATGCATATAGTGCTCTTACCAACCCATGCACAGTGAGTGGAAAAAATAATTTAACCTCGCAGACCACTGAAGTGCCAAGTGCCCCGATGGATACATTCCAGGGAACACAATAACGCCTCAGGCTAACTAACGCAAATCCCAGCATTAAGGCCAGAGGACCAAGCTTTCCCTTTCTCACAGGTAATCACTTGATCTTAGCCAAAAGGCTGAAAAAGAGATCATAGCAGTGAATATAGCAAATGATTATAGCTGCCATCCCGCACCAAGAGCCGAGATTACATGTTGGGGTCCAAACCAGAAAAATAGAACTCTGTATTACAGCAAGGCAGGGCTATTCATCCCAGATAGGGGTCATTAACATACAATAGCACATTCAGCAGTACATGCAGTTCCCTATCAAGTGCTCCCCCGATAACACCCTGCATTCTTGCTGAAAAGGACCCCAGCCCCTCCAAAGCAAACACGCCACTCAGACTTCCTAGCATCAATGCCCCTGCCCCCCCCCCATGGTGACCGCTCCAAACCATGCTCAATCAACTTACCCTGACCAGATACTCCCAAACCCAGGGTGTCCCCCAATAGCTCTAAACCAAATATTGTTGCCCTAGTTCCATGGAACAATGACACTTGGAAGAATTATCTGATTGGTGGGTGGTTCAAATAAAATTCAGAACTTTATAGTGACATAACAACAGCCCTGTAAAACTCTCATCCAAACTAAAGGGGACCCTGCCCTGAAACCCTGGGTCCTTGACAAACAGGGCCTCTTTTATTGAACAACACACAGATCAAAATCCGATAAGAACATCAATTACTGGACACAATACCCTGCTTAGACAGCTTGGTGCCACAATCCAGTAAGCATAGCCAGCCATATCTAAATGCTCGTAATGATGAGGATGATAAGGAGGACTTGATGGGGAAATGCATTCGCTGTTGAATGTGTCACTGCATGTCAATTACCCCTGTATGGCTACACTAAAGCAAAGTCTATTTCCTCACGATAAGCCTCTGCAGTCCTAGTCAGGTGACATGAATAATAATCTCATACTATCCATTACAGCTTCTCCAATCCACCTCACTCAAAACAAGTACGGTACATTTTCTACACTATTGACACTTGCGGTCTCACACTCTTAACTCCCAAACGTCTGGCTGAGAAGTTAAAATAGCATCAGCAGACATTTATGTCTATGCTTGTCTCTTCTCCTTGAAAATGCTGATTGTCCAGAGTGAAAAAGTAAGGAAAAACACTCCACAGGTTGTCGGACCCATCAATCACTGCCGTTACCATCAATGAGACCACCCCTGCAATTTTTTGGCTACTTTCAAAGATTTTGCCTTTAGTTTCCATTTGTGTTTCAGTGCCCTCCTCTTTATCAGAGATTCATATGAAAACATAAAATTGCTAAATTTTGTTAAAAATAAAGTTCATACAAATCTGAATGAACAGGTCTGCTGGTTTCTTGCTTTATCCCTTTGAAATGTCAATTTTTACCTTGTCAACGACACTTTACATATCATCATCTCAAGTATGATCATCACCATCAGATCCAGCACATACACTATATGGAAAAAAGGTATTTTAGGACACCTGTCAGGCACTGATGTTGGATGAGAAGGCAATCTCTATTCTAGTTCATCCCAAAGGTCTTCTATGGGGTTGAGGTCAAGGCTCTATGCAGGCCAGTTAAGTTCTTGGTTTAGCTCAAGCAAATCCAGTCACCGCTAGAAAACTTGGCATTCGCCTGCCAGGTCATGCCTATGGGACATGTATTTTGTAGGCGCCTATCCCTGAACATTTGAGTCCCATTGCATTTTATTAGGATCATTTATTCAATCTGGGTAGATTAGGAAGTTTGAGATTTGTTCCTAAAAAAACCATAATGGCCAAACATGCTGGCAGCAGGCAGAGTGCTCTAATGTGGAGCTGGAGTTGTTAATGGATGCATCCAGGTTGATTGGGGGCATAGTTTTTAAGGTCAATCGTGCTCTCAGCTATTGTCAGCTGATTGGTTGTGATGTCAGTGGAGCTTTGGGGTCATATGCTTGTGAATAAATGTGGATGTCTCCAGTTTGACTGCAGAACAGAATATGGCTACATTATCTTTCATGTATAAATTGGTAAGTTGGTGGGATATGCCGTTTCCTATTGGCTATTCGATCAGGTTAGGAATGCTCTTTGGTGTTTCAATGGTTATAAAATATTGTTGTTGATTACCGGTACCATGCAGGTCAATGGAGCCCAGCTCACTAATCACTGTGTCACGCACGATACTTACCCATGCAGCGGGTCTGTCTCGACTCTCTTCTCTACAGTCTGTCCTAAATGCTGCTGCTAGGCTTATCTTCTTTGCACGCCGCTCCTCTTCTGTTTCCCCACTCTGTGAAACCCTACATTGGCTCCCCATTACCTATAGAATTACATTTAAAATCCCGGTCCATAACAATGCTCCTCCATACATTTCTGCCCTCATAAGCAAACACTCTCTACTCAATCCTTACGTTCTTCCCATGGGCTAAGGCTCTCCTCCTCACTTAACACCTCTTCCTTTTCCCGTCTACAAGATTTCACTCGGGCTGCCCCATATCTCAGGAATTCCACTGAACCTTCAGCATTCACCCTCCCTCCCAACATTCAAGAAACATTCAAGAAACATTCAGAAGCATACAATCTTAGCTGCTTGTCATTGATACAACCACCACTCTACCTCTCACCTTTTTTCTGTGCCTTATGTTTATATGCTTTGAATATATGTATTGTATTAAGCACTGCATGGTTTTTTGGCGCTATATAAATAAAAAATAATAATAATAATAATAATAACTGCATGTAAAGAGTTAAAATACTAGCATTTGAAATACCCTGCGGTGTCTAGTTTCAAACATACGTGGTTCGATGGGGGTAAATTTAACTGACCAGTGATGTTCCAAATAGGACATGGGACAGAATGGCCAGTTTAAAAAAAGGCAAAATTGCTTTTTTCAAATTTTTACCATATTTAATTTTTAAATAATTAAATACATATGATTAAAATAATGGTATCAAAAAAGGCTGTCTTTTACTGAAAAAAACCCAATATACTGCATTGGCTCAAATATAGGCCGCACCCTTAAATTTTGGTGCTGCACATTAGTGGAATGGTAAAACAGTATTTTATCTAATACTTTTATCTCAAATTTTAACATTTTTGGTATCTATTATATAGTTTTTCTGTCATATAATATATAGACAGAAAACCAATAGCCTTAGATATGCCGCTCTGCCCCCTGATATGCCACTCTGCCCTCAGATATATTTTATAACCCCTGATATGCCACTTTGCCCCCAGATATTCCACTCTGACCCTAGCATGCTTTATAACCCCTGATACGCTTTATGCCCCCTATATATATGCCTACCTACCCCCAGATATGCTTTATGCCCCCTAGAAGTGCCACTCTGCCCCTGAAATGTCACTCCCCCACCTCGACTTACCAATGCACCCCCAGACTCCCCTATATGCCACTCTGCCCCCAGTTATGACTTATATCCCCTATATGCCACTGTGCCCCAAGATATGCCTTTCACCCCCGTTATACACCACTCCCCCGACCCCAGACTTGCCCCCCATGCTCCAGACTCCCTGGTGTCTAGTGGGGCAGACGGTGAAAGTCTGTGCGATGCACGTAGACAAGCCTGCTCGCGAAGTGGAGGGGAGTAGCGGAGGTTGCCTTCGGGCATCGCACAGATTGGTATTGGATTTCAGATATTACAAGAACTATTTGATTTGCCAATTTCATGAAATTTATTTGGAGGTTAAACATATCATACAGATGTTAGCAGGTAGACTATCATTATGGTTGCCATGTAGGAAGGATTAGAAAAAAAATCTGAGATCTCTGGCCTAATAGAAACCTCTAAATCAATAAAGCTGTCATGTATGATACACTAGGAAACAACCGGAGAGGACATTAATGGAAAATCTATGGGCAAGCGTACTTTTTTGGGCAGGAGGAGTTTCAAGTACTAAGGGACTGGAAAGTATTATGTAGGTGATACAATGTACCCACACACTTACACAAGATGTACCCATTAGAAACTGGAAAGTCATTGAGAGGATGTGGACAGAAAGGCCACATTTTGTGGAGTTGCCACAAACCATGGTGGATGTCAATCCATTCTCTAATGGAGAAAATTTGGAATGTTAAGTTAGATAAGGACATTGAAACGGCACTGCTTGAAGTGCTTCCAAATCATCTTTATGTATATAAAAATGTCTCCTACTACATTTTACCTCAAGTGCAAAATTAATAGCTAAAGATTTAAAGATGACCAGTGTCCCAGAGATGTCAGTGGTGATGACCTTTCTTGATCTTATAAGGCACCATAAGAAGTACACACACACAGATCCAAATCTGGTGCACTTGGAGTCCTTGGAAGGAACAGTGACTCCATTTTGAGGATGTTTCATAAGTTGAGTCGAGAAGATCTTGCAACAAGTAATACAGGTCTAAGTACTATTACGCAAATCAATCAAGGCACAATTGCTAACCACTTTTTTCTGTTACAACCCTATTTCTCTCTATTTGTGTTTTTCTTCTTTCTTACTAGATGTTTAACTCAAATGGAAAACATGTACTATAGAGATGTAAGTGCCTATATGCTTCTGTAAAATATTTACATGGAAATATATTATGTTCAGCATGTCACACAAAAAAAAACAAGAAAAAAAAACATACACAGTACAAGAAAAGGTGACACTAACGGTATGCTCAACAAGGTAGGATATGAGCTAGGAGACAGTATAGGGTTTTTTCAGGAGAAAAACCATAATCCTTGGTGATTTCAATATCCGATCGATAACCCACCTTCCCCTGCTGCCTCTAAACTTCTTTCTCTCCCATCTTCCTTTGGTCTCGTACAATTTTCTCTATCCTCTACTCTACTACCTTGACGGTGTTACAGGGTCACCGTACCCAAGGCTGGGTACCCCTGTTTGAGGGCTGAGGGACCACCAGTCAGTACCCTCATACGGATAGCTCCTGCTATCCACGAATCAGTCCGACCACCATTCGTAGTAAAATAAGAACAGAACTTAAAACACATAGAACTTATATATAACCTCAATTCAATCTGCACCAAACCTAACCCCTAATCACACCACCCATCACAAATCCCATCAGCACACAGGCAATGTATCAGGAATAAGGGATACAATGGTTTTCCCCCACCTGTGTTATCCCCCTGTAGTCCGGGTGCCGTCTGGGCAAACAGGGCTGTGCTGGCTGATTAAGCACCCCAGCCAGGTTACCTGATTGTTCCTTTAAAGGCTGGAGCTGCAGCCACATTCAGTCTCTGGGCCATTTATAAAATAAAACACTTTATAAAACATTATCGGGTCACGGTATCAGGAACTGGACACAAAAGCACTCCATGACCCGGCTAAACTTTGCATGAACATATGAGCCAGCTAGCCTGGCCCTGTCACAGACGGACACTGTATTGACCTGGTATTTTCTAATCTCTGCTCCATATCAGAGTTCACCTGCCGCCCCTTCCCAATTTCCGATCACCATCACCTCACCTACAATCTTACACTAACACCTACTTCCCCTCCTCCTCGACTCCGCACCTGTAGAAATCTGCGCGATGTTGATCATCTCCAATTTTCTAATCAAATTCAACTTGGCATTTCCCAGACTTCTACTATAACCTGCCCTGACCTTGCCACAGCACACTATAACAACACTCTATCAACTGCACTTGACTCACTTGCTCCCCCTCAACGTCGCAAAGCTCCACGTCGTCAGCTTCAGCCCTGGCACTCAAGGCAGACACGCTATTTACAAAAATGTTCCCGCTCTGTTGAGCGTGTCTGGAGGAAATCTTGCTCAGAAGCTGACTACAACCACTACAAGTTCATCCTCCACGCTTATACATCAGCCCTCCTCTGCCTGAAATAATAGGTCGGCCAGGGGGTAGAGTGCTGTGTTTATGGATCTTGGGTAGAGTATATATCACAGGACAACAAGGAAATGTTTGAAACAAAAAAAGAGTGGTATCGATGAGATGCTGATCTAAAGCCAGAGTGAGGGAGGATCTGATTTTGCTTTTGTTAAGTTCTGTAGGGTCATGGTTCAGACGTTTATAGATGTTGATATCAGATAATTGGTGAAGGAGTTTTTGTCGATAATATGTGGATGACAGAATCATTATGCCACCGCCCAAATGAGTAAATTCAAATCAGAATTTGGGTTTGACTGGTCAAATAGGGAAATTAATTGCTGAGGAATGAAATTAAGCTTTGATTTAGATTAAATGGTCAAATTAAATTATACCCATTTATTGCAAAATCTAAAAGAAAAAACAACAAAATGAAAAAAAATGGAATTTCATAGTTAGGAAAAATATGGGTGGGTAAAAAACACATTTAATTATATAATCTGTCTAGGAGACTAGCAGAAGTGGGGTGTCATTCCCCATTTTACATACCTGACTCTGCAATATCTTTAGTATGGAAATATAAGAATCTGGGTGGCGTAGCCTGGCAAACTAATGAGAAAGGAGAATGTAATAACCTAGAGAGCCTTTATATAGTCTGTTATTTATTATGGTTATCATATAAAATTACCAGTTGGTGCTTTTGCTCCCAGTATGTTATTATTTATATGCCTGGTTGAATGTATATGTGTGTGAATATATATATATATATATATATATATATATATACATACACAATTTAAATAAACTTAAAGTGCATTAAATAAATAATGTAAATAAATGGCATGACTGTATTTCAGGGATAGGTTACGTATAAAGGTTACGCATAAAGTGCGAGAGGAGGTAAATGGCAGTGCGAGAGGAGGTAAATGGCACCCTTTCTCTAACCGGCCCCCTTTTACCACATTGCTCTTCATGTAACCCCTGAACTGATATAAGTGTATGTATTGTGTATGTATTGTGTATGTTATAACGATAGTGTCGGTGTTATAACGAAGATGGCAGTGAGTTGGTCGCGCGTATCGGAGATCTCCTCGGATCACCATGTGTCTCGCGCCGGCTCCGCTTCCAGAATGTATCCAACGAAGATTAAAAAAAAAAAAACAACGGTAACGTTTCCGCCATATTGAACCCGTTCAGCAGCAGAAACGATTTACTGCGTATACTGAAGGATTTTCAGGAGATTGCGGTAAGTAGTCACAGGAATTTAACTAAGCGGCGGCGGGCGGACTGCAGCTCTGTGATAAAACAGGCCAGTTATCTCTCCTGTGGAAGGTTTTAAGCGTCAGGGCGTTCGTTGGGTCCGGTGAGAAAGCATCTTCCGCGGACAACCATTTAATCTGTATCCACTGTATTTGAAGCAGGTGTCTGTGTTTTCCTACCGTGAACGCTGACGGGTGTTGAGACAGAGCCTCAGATCCTAGTATAAAATCGTATGGCTTTTCGGGGCCAATGAATGACCTCATATAAAATAAATCAATATCTATGTTTATATGAGCTGGCAGTTGGGATCAATGGAACATGTGGTTTTGTTGTAGAGTGTGATTTGTTGTAAAATGAATGCAGGTTATTAGACCCCAGGTAACTGTGTATCATGGAAAAGTGATTTCTCCTAATCTGTTTAAACTGGAAGTCCCAGAGATGAGATTACGTTTGGCTTTAATGAAGAGCATGCCCCTCTATAGATGCTGTGCTATAGTATGTCCAGCCATTAATATTAAATAGATGCATTAATTTATTCTGTCCCTAATCTATTGAAATATATACAGTATCGAAACCCGCGCCAAATAGGACTTTCCACTTCCATCACAGGCGTGAAGATCTGATTACTTTTCCTCGGAAGAGATTCAAAACTAGCTTTGTATTTAGACGCAAAAATATAACACAACAAAATAGGTACGGCACATTTAAGATTACACATATGTCCCTGCTTGATGGTGATTTGTAGGAAAGATCATTTCATCTCACTAACATGAAGTTGTAGGGGACATGTTACCATACTCATACAACATACTTATTAACCAAATAAAAACGCAACACAAAATTTTGGATGAACCAGGCCGTGGACTTTTATTTAGTTTTCCAAAACATACAAAGACTTCACTCTTAACTTGAACTTTATAAACTGCTACTATACATTAACCAAAACATTTAACTCTTGGCATAAGCCCCAGAGCACATCTTATACATATCACCTAGCCAACCGCCCTGTAAGCCAGCTGGCCCAACTCAAATTAGCAGTTCACCCCAACCGCCTCAAATGGTTTCCTCCTATTTTATTATAAAAAACCATTTGAGGCCCTTTCCCACAAAACCACGGCCTGTTCAACCATATTCTGCATATCTACATTGAAAATATCGCATCCAATATCAGACAGATGAATCCCATCCTGTCTGTACAAACCAAAACTACCACCTTCTAACTCTTTATGTCTAAAAGAAAAACCTCCTTCTAAAAGCATAAATTTTTCCATAACTCTGTTAACTTTTCTGCGAACTCTTTCCAGCGCCCGAAACTCTGGCCTCTGCAGCCACAGTAGGCGAGGAATGATCTCTGACCAAATAAACAACACATTATGAAAACATCCTTTCAAACATAAAATTAACTCCTTACAAAAAATAATAAACTCTAACGATTTAATTTTACCTAAATCATTTCCCCCACAGTGTATGATTATAGTATTAGGCCACGGCAAACGATGAACACACTATTCTAAACAATCCTTTAATTGATCAATCCTCAGACCTCTAATGCCCACCCAATGAATAGCTATATCTTCTGTTTTGAAACCTAAATTCTCGCCATAACTTCGGAGCGCCGCTCTTCTCTGCGACCAAAACACGAAAGAATGGCCGATAATCCACACAATGAACTTCTGATGACCTGCAAAAAATTACAATGAACCCAACAAATGAAAATAACTTTCACAAAAGATGAGGCCTAATATAAATTTTAAAACACTGTGATCGCCATCTACCTAATCTTTTAATCACAGACTCGTCTAAACCCAATAATGCAGCCTCTGTAGCCGCACCAATTCTAAATGAATGAGTAGTATATCTATGATCACTCAAACCTAACCTGCTCAAACCTAAACTCAAAATTTTTTGAAACTGAAATCTAGTTAAAGGCAAGCCGGATCGATGGATCAGCCAATTACCTTTCATCATCATCTTGTTAACCCGAACCACCCTTTTTGCTATTCGCCACCAACTCACTCACTCGAAAAGCTCCGAAAAACGCCACCACAAACACTGTTTTGAACAACAAACATTCAAACTCATCCCAACAAACCTCACCCAACACACCTATTAAACTTTTTAACACCATTGATTAAAGAGGTTTCCTATCATCCGGAACTTTTAACACATTATTATAACCTTTCAACATCTGCCTAATCAAAAAATCTTTAAACGAATGCGTTTTCCCTGCCAGCTGAAAGAAAAAGGCAATACCAACTAAATACCTACCAATACTGGATCTTGCCATAGCCTTATCAATTAAACTAAGAACAAAAGCTAACGCACCCTCCAACCCTCCGTCAAATATTTCTAAACCGTTATCCTGAACAAAAACATTCCAAGCCATCCAAGCCTTGGAATAAAACTCCCAAATGCATTTTGACAAAGAGTTTGATAATAAATCACTCAGCCTGGCGACGTCAATTCCCAAACGCAGTCTGGAACTACCGTCCCTTCCTTGTCTGCTCCCGGAGCCAACGATCTGAAAATCTTAAAATTGAAGCGGGACAAAGCATCAGCCAAAACATTCTTGTTTCCCGGAATGTGCTTAGCCTTAAGCCATATATTACCTCTCAAACATAAGAAAACTAAACGTCTTAACAAATTAATTACGGGAATTGACTTAGCATTTAAAGTATTGATCACCCACACCACACCCATGTTGTCACAATTAAGTAAAATCCTCCTATTAACCCATTCATCATACCATAATTCAAAAGCAACTACAACCGGGAACAATTCTAAAAGAACCATCCTTTATCCATGAATCAGGCCATTTCGCAGAGGCCCCACTTCCATTCCAAAATATACCAAAACCCGTCGCTCCCGCTGCATCAGTAAAGAATCCCATAGAATTGCTGTCTACAAAATCCTCTTGCCAAATAGCCGACCCATTAAATTCTCTTAAAAACAAATCCCATACTCTTAAATCTTCCTTAATCTGCTTAGTCAACCTAACCCTATGATGTGGTATCTTCATCCCCGATATTGCCCGAGCCATATGTCTGGAAAAAACCCTGGCCATTGGCATAACTCTTGCTGCAAAATTAAACATACCCAAAATGGACTGAAATTCTTTAACCTTCAATTTATTACAACTTAACGCTCTCTTAATCAATACCCTCAATTTATTAATCTTATCAACTGGTAACTCAAAACACATGCTATTTGTATCTATTACTATCCCTAAGAATTGTAACCTAGTAGTGGGGAAAACCGTTTTTTCATTAGCTAGAGGCACACCAAAGTCTTTTGCTACATGCAAAAATGCCTTCAACATTTCTAAACAATCATCTGAGCCTGCTGCTCCCATAAATAAAAAATCATCAAAGTAATGCACCATGGATGTAAAACCCGAAACATCCCTCAGAACCCATTCTAAGAATGAAGAAAAAGCTTCAAAATAAAAGCACGAAACCGAACAGCCCATAGGCAAGCACTTATCAAAGTAAAATAAACTATTAAATTGAAAACCCAACGATCTAAAACACTCCGGATGAATAGGTAAAAGACGAAAAGCCACCTCAATATCAACTTTAGCCAGCAAAGCGTCTTTACCCAATGCTCTAACCCACTTAAGGGCGTCATCAAACGATGCATAGTGCACCGAAAATTCATCCTTTTCAATTTCATCATTCAAAGAAGCACCATAGGGAAAGGACAAATGGTGAATCAAGCGAAATGACCCAGGATCCTTTTTAGGCACCAAACCCAAAGGAGACAAACGGAAACAGTCAAAAGGAGGTGCAATAAAAGGTCCCGCTATCCTCCCCAAAACCAATTCTTTATCAATCTTTGCTTTAACCACTTTTGTATTTTCCTGTACCGATTTTAAATTATCAACCCAAACAAAACCTTTTTTATTATAAACAGGAATCCGAAAGCCTTCCAAAAAACCATTGCGTAATAATTCAGCCATCTGTTTGTTTGGGTACCGCTCTAAAAATGGAAGCAGACTTGCCGGTTTCACCGGAGTCACTGCTTTTTGCCATATCCTTTCCGAGATTCTGCAAATTTTTCCGAAAACATCGAAAAGCTGGATGATTCCCCGCACAAACCGTACATTCGTGCTTGAATTTACAGGTATTGGGCCATTTACACTGATTCTCATTAAACACCCAACAAACACCTTTCTGTCTATTTGAATGCATAACTGTACTTCCAACAGGCCTGAGACTATTAGAATGCTTCTGGGGTAACATGATTCTGACCCACGATCCCACATCCTTCATCCCCCACTTTAAGTTCTTATGAACTGACAGCTTCTGACGAAAAGTCTCATCGTAGTAAAACCAAGCTAAACCATCTAAAACAGTATCAAGATGTTGAAAAAGTCCCGTACAACTATCAGTATGCTTTTCACAATACACACTGGCTAATATACAAAAAGACTGTAACCAATTATTAAATGACCGTACCACAGGTCTACGTCTCTCTTCATCCTTGTCATTCTTAATAAGAAAATCTTTAGAAGCAGGTAATAGAGACAATATATCTAAATATTCATTGTTCCAGATCTTTTCTTTAACTGATTTACTCAGATGAAAACCAAGAGGTGAGACCTCACAGGACATCACCTCTTTCATACACGACTCATTAACAACATTAGACCTTAAAACTGATTTTTCAGGAACCCAGACCTGAGCTGGACTTTTCTCCTGCACACTCTTCAAAACGTCAATCAAAGCAACAACAGCTTCATTAAACTTGTTCACAGATAAACCGGCACACTCACCAGTAGTTGCCTCAGTTCTGACCTCAGATGCCTGCTCTCTCCTTTCCTCCTCCGGTAACTGAGCCGATTTTGGATCGGCTAGCCGTGTCTGCCTGCCCCTGGAAGGAAAATGATGGCTGCATCCCTTATCAGGATCATGCAGCGATTTAGCCCTTTTAGAAGAAACCTTCACCCGAGAAGCGTGTCTTTTCTTCTTCTCGCCGATATCAGGAGCTCTTCTTCCGGGTCTGGCACGTCCAACAGACGTAACAGAAACCCGGTCAGCTGATAACAATTGCCGCGACGATGCGCCCTCTAGTGGAAGATCTTCCTCTATATAAACAGGCACCGGCTCCACCTCCGCAATCTCCTCCTCTTCTCCAGCACAGCACGGATCAGCTTGAAGATCGTCAGAAGATGCAGCAGCCTGAAGACATCCACGCAGCCAATCTTCGCCTCTCTCCGCCACCCGAACTTGAAGAATCTTCATCAGCTCGTCCATTTCTTCAACGCACCGCTTCACCACTGCTCACCAGTCTCAAGGACAGTGCAGTTTCGGTCAGGCGGCACGCCAGGTGAGTAAACGGCTACCTCAGGGACGCGCCTTATATAGGTAGGTTTCCCGCACTTTAGCGCGGCGCGAGGCAGAGCGCAGCCTATCAAATCGCATCGTGTGCCACTCGCGAGCCGGCACGTGACCCCCCAAAAAGGCGGCAAGCGCTAGCGCAGGCGCAAAAACACTTTAAGTTATATAACATATATATTTTTTTTTTTTAACACTCTGACCTATATTAACCTTAAACCTATTACACTAATGTAAAATAACTTATAACCAAGTCCCCACACCTTCATGCCGCCCTGCCCTAAATGGTGCAGGCTTTATCAACTTTTAAATATGACGAGCCAGATTCATTATATTGATACATCATACAATGGTAACAGCCTATAAGAAATTGCACCGACCAGATGGTGACATATTCACAAACCGACGGGATGATGGAGATGAAATTTAGCCGTTTGCTTGGCCAACCTGACAATGTTCTTCCTGCATGAAGTGCACAGGTTGCGTATTTGAGAACAAATACATAAGTAAGACACTTACTCTTTATTTTACCTATAAGTGTGGG
>VKOC01023158.1:0-43656 GCA_009364415.1 Spea multiplicata
GCTAGAGAAGGGGGGGGGTGTCATCTATATCTATATATATATATCTGGTAGCTAGGACAGGTTGCACAAAGACCTAGGGGGAGAATGCAGGGGCACAGAATTATTTGTGGGCAGCAAACTTTACTTCCAAATATATAAAGAGAAAAACAGCCCTTGAAATTCACCTAACCAAAAGGCCAGTAAACAAAACTAGTTTTCTGAAAACTGATGTGCAAAAGTGTACATGAAATTATCCATACATATCACTGTAAATATGTTTGTCGCAGGTTCTATGGATTCAGAAGGCCTTCTCCAGTGTCCTTATGACAAGAATCACATGATTCGGCCCTGCAGGTTCCCTTATCACCTTGTGAAATGCAGAGAGGTGAGTGCCTTTTTTTTTCATGTGCAACTTAGAGTGTTTTTCAATTTGTTAAAATAGTTTTATCCAATGGCTCTAGGAAAACACCCTTTGGGGGCAATATAACAAAGCAAAGTTACAAGTGTTTTGCCAAGTTACAGAATATGGGCTACAAGAACACTAAGACAATAGCCAAATTGTGACTCCAATAATGAGAAAATGCCAGGCATAGGCACAGCCTATGCTGGGTAAGCATTTTGTAATTATTTGACTACCATCCATCACTCAAACGCCATATACCTCACGCTCACCACCTGAGGCACCCTCAAACATCACACACTCTCCTTGTGCGAGCTGCTGTTCTACTACCATGGGACCCAGCTTGGCACCTCTTTTACAAGGGTGCCTGGGTACAGTGCAGCCACCTCAGTGGGTCCCTAGTAAGTATCATTGATGATGTTGCTCAATTGGAGTGCTATCTGCTGGCTTACTTTGCTCTAAAATGTTAGTTCTACACTTTTGTCTTCTCCCAACCCTCTAGAATAATCCTTCAGTGGCCAAAGTGACTGCAACCTGCCCATACAATGCCCGTCACAGAGTACCTAAAAAGGAGCTTCAGCTGCATATGTCAACTTGTGAAAACAGAGTTTCCCTGGACAATCTTCCTGGTACAGTATCTGACAAACATGGGTTACAATACAACATTGTAGGCATCATCTCCAAAGTAAGCTGAAGGCAGCTGCTGCTTCTGGGCATGGTGTGTAAACCTCTATTAATAAATCACTGGTGCCTATTTCCTTCCGGTCTCCATTTTCTGGCACTTTAGCAGGTTGGTACAAACTAGGCACCAGTGTGATACATGTGAGTTACCATTCTTTACCCCAGATACATAAACTTCTCAAAGCATGGAGAATGCGCACACGTTCAGTACAGTTAAGTGGCTTATTTGGATTAAAATGGTACAGAAATAGCACAAAGATAAAAATAGGCAATATATTGTACTATCAGTATCTAAGGGGTATTCCTCCCATTTAAGCACCATGTTTAGGTGGTGGTGCTTCCCTTCAATTTTGATATTTGAAGTATATTTTGGATCAGGTTCTAGAGACCTTGTTACTCTAAGGAACATCTGGTTGCTTCAACAGCCTCCCTCCTTTCTGGATCAACATTAGATATGTTTAAAGTTGTTGTCTCCATAACAATTATACTGATCAACAAACAAAGTTACTGGGTATGTGTGTACCCATAAAGCTGTGATGGCAACAGTTGCTTCTCTCATACCGCAATGGTGAGAGTAAAAATAATGCTACTGGATTATTCTACTTTTGTAGCTACCTTTAGCATTGACTGAACCGATCACAGAGGCTTGCCAAATGAGGGGTTCATTTATCTTTCTCTCCCCATTAGTAATGATGCAGCCTGAGGATGCAAGCTCGGCATGGCAGAGTCCTCCCTGTGAGGAAAACTGGGAAGAAGGTAAACTGTTTCAGTTACTGTGTAACAATATAAGTTCTGATTGAAATTAGATCTGACATGGCTTATTGGGTGTGGGATGTTGGTGGAGGATGCATATTCTAGTAAGGTAAACAAATTCATGTGTTGCCTCTGCCTTTTACAGAGGAGCCTTCTGAATCTAAAACACCTTTTGTCTTAAATGGGTTTGGGAATGTCCAGCCTTATGACAAGTCTGAAAATAACAGGTAAGATTTCTTTAGAAAGGTTCCGATTGTGGTTTCTGCTCTTCTGACTGAAATGATTAATATCTTGGCCTATAGTGGTGAGCCTTGTTTGGGCCTCTGCCAGTTTCAGTTTATGGTAGGCTGTAAGTTTATGTACAGTCTATGTACTAAGTGCATTTTTAAGAGCTGGGAAAAGGTGTTCTTGTGAAGTAGTGTTGCAGATGTGGGGGGGGGGGAGCATCTGGGTATCTACACATTTGTACTTAACTTGTAGCCGCCTACACTTATGAAGCATACTGGGATGGTAGCCTTCCAAAAGCATTGGGACATCTTCTGTCGAGCCTCAGTACTATGATGTAAATTTGATTGTATTTTTGCAGTAGACCTGAAGGTGTCCGGTCTTACAGGCCTCAACGACGTTTCAAGTAAACATGAGGTGAGTGTGAATGAGGGAGAATGCTGTGTGGTTAATAGGTTGGGTAAGGGGGAGTGACTTTTTGCCATTAATATATACTTTAGACGAGTGCTATAAACTAACTGTAAATGGCTGCATCTCTGGAACAAAAATGTTGCAGTTGCTAAGCAATAACCACTTTCTTTGTTCCTAGGGTGTTGAAGCTCATCTGGAGCCTTATGTGGTGGACAAAAAAAAATGTTTTTAATATTTTAACCTAATTTTTGAAAAACTTTTTATAACTGATCCACTTCACCTGGAAGGTTTTAAAGTGTTTGGTTTTTATATAAACTATTGAAATTATTAAATTTAGCATATAAGACTTGTTTTTGTTTGTGGTTTTTTATATAACCTATTAAAATAAAATTTTTAAATTAAGTTTGGTGTTTTTTTTTTTTTTTTTTTTTTTAACATGAACTATTAACGAGTGATGAACCGCTGATTCTGTGTGTGGGGGTGTTGAATGGAGTAAACCTTATCACTCTACCAATCAAGGGAATCCTTCTACTGATGTAGATTATTTTTGAAATATCCACCTTACTGGTTCAGACTACAGCGATTTACTTTATTTGCGCTGGAGCAATGGTAGTGATAAACAAATGCCTGCTAATGCTCAGAGCCTTTTATAAATGGCATGAAAATACCTTAACAGCACAGATGACTAGGTGACCCTGGCCAGTGGATGCCAAATGCAGTATATGATGCTGTTACAGATTATATAGGCTTAAAGGCAAAGTTGTGAGTAACCGGTTAAAAGCGGTCATCAGGTATGCATAGTGTTAATCTACCATTAAGGGGAAGGATTTTAAGCGGGAGCTCTGAAAGCATTGGGTGTGGGTCACCAAGAGAGCACCCTTAATTGCTGTTGAATGCCATGTTATGTTTTATGTACTTTGCGGGGATTGGGCAGGCAGAAGAAAGCCTTGGCCCTGCTTAGTAAGTTCTCCAAACAGGAGAACTTTTGTGCTGGGTTAAAGGGCCTGTATTCCACAAACAAAGACAAGCTCTAACAACATGTCTGAAACCTGTATGGGAATAAATACGGCACACAACCTAAAGAACACCCATTACAGGCTGTCAGATGGGTACATGTGGGCATATGGTACATTTTTCAAAGTTTACGTACATACACAATGCCTCGATAGAAGAAACTTTGTCCATGATGGTAAAAGTTCCCCTTTCACCCATTAAGGACCAGGCTTTTTTGTTTTAAAATCTTTGTAACCTTCGCGACTGAGGCTGTTAACATTTTTATGGTGATTGTATTCATTTATACATTTTCTTCTCTCATTTACTGTAACCTGAAAGATGCATTGTCAATTTTAGGACTTTTTTTTTTTTTTTACATTTTCTTGTAACTAGAAGATTCCTTGCTATGGTGTAACGACTGGGGTGTTTTATTTTTTACATTTGTTAAAATTTAATTCACACAGTGATTGGTAAGCTAGGCTTTATTGGCCTGTGGTTGGACAGACCCTCTGCAAACTCAAAGGGAGAGATCATACTGGCCCCTCTTGTTTTTTTTGGGGGGTTGTATTGCTGAATGCTCAATATTGAGGCATTTAAGCAACACTGACTCTGATTGGGAGACGATTCTCGATTACTTAAATTTTTTTAAAAAAAAATTTATGGTGCGATCACCATACCTGGGAACTATCCAGACATCCATCCCTGGACTTTATGCTTTCATCTATCCTATAGCAATTACTAATGTCTGCCATATCTCCTTCTCTTACAGGTATGAATATCCCATATTTAATTTGAACCCCTCATCTCCTGCTGTTATCCCTGTTTTCCACCTGGTATGTCTGTATCCTGCCTATCTCCATACCCTGCTGCTATCAAAGGGTTAAATATGGTGCCCTCTAGTCTAGCTTAATTGAATTTGTTAGCCAAGGTGCGAAACATCTGCCTCCTGTGTGCAAATACCTTATCTGACCACTTGTGAGTCAGCCCTATAAATTCCCAGGCCTCACATGGAAATGTAGCTGCTGTGGCCTCTACCCCCGTGCCCTCCTCATAAGTGGCTATTTAAGAGTTGCACTGGAGTTAACCAGGAGGGAAACATACCAGGTACCACTGCAGAAAGCGGCTACAACACCATCCAAGCAGTCCTCTCCTAATGTCTCACTTCCCCCTCAACCACCAACTAGATTGTAAGCTCACAGGAGCAGGGCCCTCTTCTCCTTTTGTACCAGTTTGTGTTTTTGTATGTGAAATTTGTTCTACTGACTGTAACAGCGCTGTGGAATCTGCTGGCACTTTATTAATAAACATAATGTAATGTTTGCCCTGGTGAAGCACCTCATCTCTTGACCCGCCTGCTCCCCGTCCATTTTCCCTTAAATTCGAGGCGTTTCCCACTGATGTCAGTGGGCAGTCCTGGCCGCGTCCCGCAAGGGAAGGCTCCGGCAACATTTTTGTTGCTCAATACAGGGCCGGACTGGCCCACTGGGATGCCGGGAAATTTCCCGGTGGGCTGGTCGGTGGCAAAACATGCGAGTGGTATTGAAAGCTGCACTCAGGCCGCCTCCTCCCGGCGCCTAATGAAGTTAAGGGGGCTGGTGTGTACACACCACGCTGCCCAAAGGCTGTGCCTCAGCTCTTCATCCCACCCCTTTTAAGAAGTGGGATGAAGAGCTGAGGCACGACCATTGGGCGGCGCGGTGGATGAATGCCGGCCTCCACCTGCTGCCCTCACCAGAAGCAGTGGTAAGTCGGGGGGGTTGTTATATGGGGGCTTAAGGCTTTTCTGGAGGCAGAGTGCCCCATGATATGCCTGATATGCCTAACCCTTTCTAGGCTACGGGGACGTCTCCTAATATATGAAATGCCTTTTAACCCCCTATATGCCACTTTGCCTCCAGAAATGCCTTTGACCCCCTATATGTCACTCTGCCTCCAGAAATGCCTTTAAACCCCCTATATGCCACTCTGTCCCATGATATGCCTTTTAACCCCTATATGCCAGAGTGGCATATAGGAGTATAAGGCATATCATGGGGCAGAGTGGCATAAAGGAGGGTTAAAAGGCATATCATGGGGCAGAGTGGCATATAGGGGGTTAAAAGGCATTTCTGGAGTGTGTTTGCAAAACCATTGCAGATTTATTTAACGAGTCACTATAGGCAGGTGTGGTACCACTTCACAAAAAAGTAGCAGGGAAGATCAGCCAACTACAAACTAGTAAACCTTATGCTGGTTGATGGAAAATTAGTGGAAACCATTCTAGTTGTAGTTAATGTATATTCAGAAGGAGGACTTGTCACTAGTGGGGCACCGCTATAATTTTAATAATTATATTAGCGATATTACAAAACATCTTAATGGTAAGGTATGTATTGTTGCAAAGGTCTACAACAGGGTAGACATTCCCGGTGAAACAAGCCAAATGGCATGTGATTTCTGCAAATTAGAAGAATGGTTGAGAGTGGCAGCTGTAGTTTAATGTTGATAAATGTAAAATAATGCAGCACAAGAGATTGGCGCACACCCAGCAAATGCTATATAAAAGCACCTGAGGCATAAATATTGGGGATGCCATCAAATATTGCTTACGTCAATGTACCCCAATTTTGGTGAGTCCTATCTAATTTTTTATGGCTATATTGCTTATCAAGGAGCTGTAGAAGTATTATTAAACACTTATCTACAGACACCAGACAAGCCAGAAGGCTTGTTTTTCCCACAACCACAAGGGATTCTGGGTAGGTGCATGCAAATAAGGTTAACAATTCTCACCTTTGCCTCTATATCCACTTTATACATGGATATAGAAAGTAATTACCCGCTGTACAAGACAGCCTTTAGACAAAACTCGGGTAAGAGGTACAATAGCCAGATCACCACTCATCTGTTGTCAAGGAGCTGAATCAGTGCGACTGTTTGTAACCCACTGAGACTCATGCGATGATGTGCTTCCCTTTCTGTATTTTTTTTTTTATACACTCAGGTTCTGACCAAACCTTAGAGTTAAGCACCCCATCTGCCCCAAACATGCTTCGTTAATGGTGTCCAGAGAACACTTTCAATTGTATGAGTCTCAGACTTTTGCAAATGACCCCATTCGATATCGCCATACATATAAGGCCATAAGAGGCTTCAGGATAGGCCGTTGGATGCCATTTGCGGCTGCCATACTTGTGCAATGACATGCTATGCTGTGTTCACATTATCGCTGCAGTTTTCTGAGCTAATGGTTTGTGCATAATAAGCACCCACGTACATCATCACGTACATCTATTGTACAGCTCTACAGAATATGATGGCACTATATAAAACAATAAAAATCTACATTTAGGACCTTTGTAGGCTCAGGAGGAAGCTCTTCCCTTGCGATCCAGGAGCTGGTGACCGTTATGCTCCCTCGCAATCTTCGCACGCTCGGTCTCGGTATATATCAGCGAAAAGAGGGCAGACCGCACCAACAACGAAGGCTCCTTATTGCCCGAGCCACACTCCACCAAATCCCCACAAACGGTTAAATAAATTGAATAGACGCTCAGCAATAGAATAAATGAGTGCAGTTTAATTGCAAATGTTAGGTCTCAGTGCGTGACATCATTTCCCTGCACTCAGACTCAATGAGTGTGCTGGGACTGAGGGAACGGCAATTCTGATCCACTAGGGGGCGCTTGTGTATTTGGTCGGTTTTCCAATTTAGGCCATAAAACAAAAGAAAGTTGATAATAGTGCAATATATCAAGTATAGTTTGACTTATAAATGGGGGTGTATATGCACTCACACTTTAAGCAAGAAGATCGCGCCTTATGTATAAACCCTCTACGATCCGTGTACGGGGTATATATATGGAGAAAACAGAAAAATAAAAAACACAATGGTGTGGTATTTCAGCCACGCTCTGGCACGCCGGAAACGGGTGTACACTTACAGTTGGTAACCGATGTGTCTGGCGTTTAGTAGATCAGTTCTCTCGATCCTTCCAAATCACGTACTTGTGTATGAAGGTTGGTATATAAATTGATCCACCAAATATAAATCAAAAGATGAATTTATTCTGGGCCAATGCCCTGTATTAAAAAATACACTGCGTGTCCAGGATCTACCTGTATCACGTATTACAATTAGAATTAATTAAAAAACTCAAAATAAAATGTAAATAAAAAGTAATATAGTAAAATAAAGTAAAATAAAGTCCAATGGGGACGGGAGCTCGAACACGTCCCTCTTACTCTACGCGTTTCGCCTGTGTTGTGGCTTCCTCAGGAGTATTCCGTGTGTAGTCTCGTTGATCTCTTTATGGGCAGCGCCATTTCTTACGTCTGACGTCCGTGTGTCTGACGTTGGTGCATTCTCTTCCTGGTGTCCGTCGTTCGTGCGTCTGACGTCAATACGTCCTCCCCTCCCGGCGTGTATTGCTCGTCCATTCCTCCGATTCCTCCACCTGGTGTCGCCTCTCCTCTCGTGTTCCGAAGTGAGTGTTGGATACAGGAAACGAGGAGATAGAAGTAATTATTCATTGCGACCACCGGTTTATATGGGAGTTTGATTACTTTTTGGGTACATCGCTCGTTGGAGGGATAAATATAACCCCAAATTAAGACTAGGGATGGGAGGGGGGGGGGGGTTGGAACATAGGGACATTGCGAGGGGCTCTGAAGCCCATGATTTCACAACAAAAAATGAAAAATAATAAAAAATTAATAAAAAATTAAAAGTGTGTTCGTGTTTTATTGTATGCTGGTAAGCAATCTATCTGGTAGGTGTGTGGTAGTGTGGTCTGATGGACTGTAAAAATCGGTAAAAAGTAGAACACAAGATGACAATGGTAACCCAATAAAAAACCTATGGATGTCAAAACATATTAAAGGCATTGGTAAGTGTTAATATTAATATGGGTATTTATGGTGTTATCGGTATCATGTTCACAAATTAATGTGATGAAAAAATTAGATGGGGATATTAACATATTAACATATGTATGGTGTAACGTATGTGCGGTCTTCATATATGTGCCAGAATATCTAGCTCCATATTCAAGCCACCTTTTTTAAAAGTTCCCAACTTAAAAATCCACTCAGTTTCTCGTCTTGATAGATTTTCTACTGTATTAATGTATTTCATCACATTAATTTGTGAACATGATACCGATAACACCATAAATACCCATATTAATATTAACACTTACCAATGCCTTTAATATGTTTTGACATCCATAGGTTTTTTATTGGGTTACCATTGTCATCTTGTGTTCTACTTTTTACCGATTTTTACAGTCCATCAGACCACACTACCACACACCTACCAGATAGATTGCTTACCAGCATACAATAAAACACGAACACACTTTTAATTTTTTATTAATTTTTTATTATTTTTCATTTTTTGTTGTGAAATCATGGGCTTCAGAGCCCCTCGCAATGTCCCTATGTTCAACCCCTCCATCCCTAGTCTTAATTTGGGGTTATATTTATCCCTCCAACGAGCGATGTACCCAAAAAGTAATCAAACTCCCATATAAACCGGTGGTCGCAATGAATAATTACTTCTATCTCCTCGTTTCCTGTATCCAACACTCACTTCGGAACACGAGAGGAGAGGCGACACCAGGTGGAGGAATCGGAGGAATGGACGAGCAATACACGCCGGGAGGGGAGGACGTATTGACGTCAGACGCACGAACGACGGACACCAGGAAGAGAATGCACCAACGTCAGACACACGGACGTCAGACGTAAGAAATGGCGCTGCCCATAAAGAGATCAACGAGACTACACACGGAATACTCCTGAGGAAGCCACAACACAGGCGAAACGCGTAGAGTAAGAGGGACGTGTTCGAGCTCCCGTCCCCATTGGACTTTATTTTACTTTATTTTACTATATTACTTTTTATTTACATTTTATTTTGAGTTTTTTAATTAATTCTAATTGTAATACGTGATACAGGTAGATCCTGGACACGCAGTGTATTTTTTAATACAGGGCATTGGCCCAGAATAAATTCATCTTTTGATTTATATTTGGTGGATCAATTTATATACCAACCTTCATACACAAGTACGTGATTTGGAAGGATCGAGAGAACTGATCTACTAAACGCCAGACACATCGGTTACCAACTGTAAGTGTACACCCGTTTCCGGCGTGCCAGAGCGTGGCTGAAATACCACACCATTGTGTTTTTTATTTTTCTGTTTTCTCCATATATATACCCCGTACACGGATCGTAGAGGGTTTATACATAAGGCGCGATCTTCTTGCTTAAAGTGTGAGTGCATATACACCCCCATTTATAAGTCAAACTATACTTGATATATTGCACTATTATCAACTTTCTTTTGTTTTATGGCCTAAATTGGAAAACCGACCAAATACACAAGCGCCCCCTAGTGGATCAGAATTGTCTTTCTAACACCAGGAGAGTGTTATTACGGGTTTTTGCAGCTGTGTATCCGGTTCGATAAGAGAAAGGGAAGTATTCTCTCTATTGTGTTTTTTCCTTGTGCACACTTTTTTGACACTGGTTTTTCACAATATTTAGTTTTTTCACTGAGGGAACGGCGACAGAAGGGGCTTTGCTCCCCATTAAGTTTTCCCTCCTCAAATGAGGTATAATATGCACACTTTTTTTTTAGGACACAGGGTAAATTGTGTGTCTTATACCCAGAATTGACTCCAAATTGTAATATTATTATATGCATTATAGATAACCCATGTTTTGGGCAATGTTCCGTGAAGCTGCAATAACATTTCTATTCATAATTATTAATTATACTTCTGACCCATTTAGTTAGAACAAGAAGTGAATCTAGCAGCGCAGTTTAAGACGTGGCCTTATAACAGTAGCCAGTGTTTGCCGGTTGCTATGGTGATCATAGTCCATTTCAAACGTTGCATCAAACTTTTATTCATATCAAAACACAACTTCTGCATTATTACCCGACAAATCGCGGGCCTACAGCCAAACCACAACGCGCAAAGCAGTAAAAGCGGGGCTACGGTAGATAAATGTTTAAAACCAGTGAAAATGTATATTTTATAAGCCAGTAATGCTAAATTAATATATTAGTTTAATGTTTTGTTGGGTAATAAAACAAATAACCCCATGTCTCCCACTGTCCATTTGCAGTGGTATGACCCAGGGCACTGCCTTATCCTGAAGCCCCGCCTCCCTACAGTTTAGTTAGTCACAGTGAGGAGCCGTCTGCTAGGTCAGAGCGAGGAGCGGCGTCGCGGGACTTTGACGGGGCCACTAGTTTACGGCGGAAACAGGCGGGTATGTGGGGCAGATTGGCTCGTGACTACGAATAGGGGCCCTTAAGGGCTTACATAGGGGTGCATTACTGTTTGAGAGAAAGCCATTTGTTTTGGCTCTGTGTTCCATTTTAACGTGTCATGTATACGGGTGAAAAGTACGTGACGCCGGCACCTGACAACGTGTCGTAGAGGCCTCGTAATCTTACGTTTAAGCGTGTGTGTGGGGGGGGCTATAAACCAAGGTCACGGGGCTATTATATGTATGACGCAGAAAAGGCAAGTCGGTGAGGTATGTTTCATTAGAAGGATAGGAAGCCGCGTGAAACGTAGTGTTCAGGTTTGGCGGGAGATATGAAGGGCGTGACCACGCAGGGCCCTTTAATTAGGGGCCCATCAGATTTACACACCATATTAACAGTGAGCTTCCACCACGTTGTTTTTTCTAGTATGAGATTAAAAATATTAGAAATACTGCCCTTTTTTTCTTTTATAAAAAAATAAGTGTTTCCCCCCCGGCTTTATGCTGCAATCTACAAAACAACCCCCCCTGAGTCATTGTCATACTGCATCTTAAACGGCTCCATATTAAATTATCCTCCCAGACGCAAACTTAATTAGCAAACTTTAATGTGATTCACAAATAAAGGAAGCTTGGGGGAATAGAAAGGAATAAATCAACTGCTAATACCCAATGGGTTACCCCACACATGCTTTCTTTAATGCATTTTAATGGATTAGGGCTGGGGTTCTTAACTTGTGGGGTACAAGGCGCTCTCCTGAGGAGTGACTCCAGGGCAGGAGCGCGTAGACTGAACGATTACCTTTTTTTTGCAGACTCATCCTGTGTAAGCCTAAACTTTGGGTGCCACTGAAGTTAGAACTGCTGGAGTCGGGTACCACCTTTCCGATCTGCCTTTCTGATTCCTTGCTGTGTATAGATGGGAAAAGATAATTCTATAACGTTTACTTTTTCAGATTTGGCAATGGATCACGTCATTTGCCCGTTTAATGCTGAGCACAAGATTCGAGGCACTGATTTGAGAATGCACATTATGATGTGCCAGGTACGGTTCTGCTTAACCCATTTGTAAAAGTGTGTGTCCCTATATATTCCTGTGTATGTATGTATGTGTGTGTGTATATATATTATGTGTCAGTTATGCGTCAGGAAGAGTCATTTCACTGTGGCCAATATGTCATACAAATATTTTTTAATTAAATTGGAGCCTTATTTCTCATTTTATTTTCATATAATTAAGCATGAATATACTTTCCTGTATGAAATCGTTTTTTTTATTTGTTGGTAGATATCCATGTACTTATACGGGTTAGAGGAAAATTTTTCTTTTAAACTTTAGGACAAATGTTTCAAGGATATTCAGAAGCAACTTGATCTGCCCCTCAAAAAGAAGACAAATTGGAAGCATTTTCCCATCTGTGCAAAGCGGGAAGAGCCAGACATTAAAGTTTTTGGTATGGCATTTTTTCTGTACTAGTGGAAATATAACTAACCGTGTGTGTATATACTGTACAGTAGGCAATACCATAGATGAATGTATAATTTACACCATGACTTATGCTGAATAAAGACATACTCGTGCCCGTTTATAAATAAAAAAACATATCGGCCTTTTGTTTCACTCTAGTACATTTCTGTTTCTGCCGTTGGAGTTGGGATAAAGTTTTCTGTCTCGCTTTTCTCATCCTTATCGTCTATACTGAAAGCAGGGAAGCATATATGTGTCTTTAGCACTCCCATTGCAGTTAATATTAGTTTTTTTTTTCTCTCCGTCTTTCTCCCCTGCAAGATCCGCAAGATCCAGAAAGGCCTCTACAGTGCCCGTATGATTCCAACCACCAGATAAGGGCTTGTCGCTTTCCTTATCACTTGATAAAGTGTAGGAAGGTTAGTTTTTGTGTGTAAGAAGTGCATTCGTGTATTTTACTAATGGGCTTCAGTCATCTTTAAATACCAAATATTCGGGTGATGTGGAATATTTCCCATAATAGGAAAAATGATGTGAGTTTAGGTGGAACTGCACTTTTAAAAACTACAGATTAGAATAGGATATTTGAGATGCCTGACAGTGACCAGTAACCAGTGTACAGTGATGCAGGTTCATGCGCCTGAATATAATCTTAAATGTATTACATTTATTTTATATTAGATCTGACTAGTCATTATGAATTTGCTTTGTACACAAGGTAGATTCAGTTCTAATTGCAGTCATGTTTCTATCCTCTTGTACATTAGAAGGTTCCATTACGGAGAACAGCTAGCTTTAGATCCAAGGATGTTTGAATGTGTTTGTACTTGCGTTGCAGAGTCACCCTGATGTTGCCATGCAGCTTGCCACCTGCCCTTTCAATGCTCGCCACATGGTACCACGCGCGGAGCTTGGCCACCATATCTCAAACTGCGATGACAAGAGCTGCATTGAACAGGATATTGGTAGGATATCTAAAGAAGGGACATAAACAGTTCCTTTAATTTGCTCTGTTCCATGAAATGGCAATCAGTGAAGCAACGTGACCTCTACTTGTTCTCTACTGGTTGTTGCCAACTGATGCTGTATCAGCTGAGTTGAATAATTACCACGGCCCATGCCATTGGATGATGCTGACACCCAACAGGCCACTTTTGTGTGCAGAAAGCATACGTAGATCGTTTTCTGCACCCGTTTAAAGATATAACGGTCCTGGCACGTCAATTGTCGCTAACCCTTTGTTTTCCAGTGACGTGTCTGGACAGTCATTTGTCATTAAGGGGTTAAATTGACCTTCTTACCTTCACTGTTCTCTATTATAATAGCCCTGCGGAATCTTCTGGCACTATATAAAGTGTAATGTCATATATGTGATTTTGGTTTAAATTTCCCTTAACTATTAGCTTAAAACAATTCTTGCATGGAAAGAATAAAATGCTGTCATATTAAATGCCCATCGGGTGTCTACTTTTAAAAAAGAAAAAATGTATGATTTGATGGGGTAAATTGTTGAACCCGGCCAATTCAATGTCCCAATTAACACGGATGGCGACACGTCTAATTTCCAATTAGAAAAATGCACACGCCCCAAATGTGGCCTTTTAATTCCCCCCCCCAAAACCCATGCATGTGGGGTATCACTGTACTCAGATGTTGCTGAACACATATTGGGGTGTCGTGTGAAAGCGACATATACCAGGAGCTGTAAATTTATACCTGAAGGTGTCTTTTTGTGACTTTTTGTCACAAAAAGTAGGCTGCTTTATTTTATGTACTATAGTTTTAAAGCCTTTAAAAATAGTAATGATGTAGGTAAATTAGTAGGGCTTTCGGAAATCTCAGTAAAGGAAAGTGGGCACGCCATTTTTGTAGGCTAAATGTTTTAAATTGGGAAATATTGCTTCTTAGATCATTGTGTATAATGTGGAATCTGCTGCCACAAATCGGTACAAGGAAGAAAATATAAGTTCTTGGGTAGTTCATGTGAAGATCCCTGCACTTGGTTTTTGATCCTTGTGGATGTATTGACTTCTATAGTGGGAGAAAATGTGTTGTGTTCATTCTGCATACCCAATATGTACAAAGACTTATAGAACATTTGTAGCAGAAGAGCAGCTGTGTAGCTTTTGAAGGGGACAAATTGATTTTCTGAAAGGTCAAGGAAAATCTTGTGTTGTAAAATTGTTTGGCAGTAATGCATGGAGGGAGCTAAGCAAATGCAATGTGAATGAAGACAAAATGGCCGATGTTATGCTTTCTAGTCACTTGTCTTCATTCTGAGTGCTTAAAAATTAATTTAGGCTCATTTGTTAATCTAACCATGCCTATGCTTTTTGAAGTTGATGAGAAAACCATTTACAAAAAAGATGTGACCCCCAGTTTGTGGCATTCACCACCATGTAATGAGGATTGGGACAATGGTAAGTGCCTTAACTTATGCTTTTAAACATTGCTTTTTTTAAATATATCTACACAAAAGTAGTTTGTGAAGTACTTATAATCAATTACTATCTTTAATATTATCTGCAAACATATCCGTCATTTTACCCACTTTATCAAATCATGCAATCATAAACTGCATATGTCAAGCTGTATGTGTTATGAAGAGCATTGCTAACAGCCATCAATATAAAGTTAAGCACATTCTCTGCCATTTCACACAAAACACCTGTATGTGTATCAGTCTGAAACTAGAATTTATATTGTCATACTTGCTCTATGCTTGAAGCTCCAGCTGAGGTTTGATCCTTCACTCTCATATGTAGGAAATTATTCTGATCAATCTGTGTTACTTTGTAGAATTCTTTTTCTTACAGATTTGCAGACAGATGCATCAACGTTTACGTGGGGAATTCCTTCATATCCTGTCCCTAGGTAAATGCAAGGTTAACTAACTAAATGGATATCAATTTGTTTTTTTTCTCTTAACTCCTTTTTGAAATATTGTTTCCGAATTTGTTTACTGCCTTTTGTGGTAAGAGAAGCCTTGTAATAGTGCTTTCAGGCAAACATAATCGATGGTGATGTGGAGAGTCCATGCCTTTTTAACCCCTTAAGGACCAGGATGTTTTTATGATCAAGGCTGTTTTTTCATTTTTGCGGTGCTCATGTTTAGCTGTGATTCTCATCTAATGCACCCACATACATTATGTTTTGTTCTCAGGACAAGCAAGGCGTTCTTCAGGTTACCCATTATGTTTAACCATATCTAATTTACTAGAACAAATAGGAAAATTGATAAACTTTCTCACTTTTTGTTCCAAACATCATTTGCTTATAGTGTAGTAGATTGAGTAAAGACCCAGTTCTAAAGTTGATCCAAAAGAAGTCAAAAAATCCCTACTTGTGGCATTATTGGTAATTGCCCTAACAGGGAAAGAAATTCCTTCTTGCATTGTGGCAATCAGATTACTCCCTGGATCTAATACTACTGTTGTACAGTTGTAGATCTTTGTTATGCTGGACCAGAAAAGCATCCAGACCTTTCTTAAAAATATCCACAGATATAGATAATACAACATCCTTAGACAGATAATCACATATTTTTATTGTTCTTACTGTGAAGAACCATTTCCTATTCTAATGCTGAAATCTCCTTTCCTAATGTCTCAACTGAATACCCGTGTCTTTTCTAGACACCTCTTGGTGAATAGATCACTAGAGAGCTATTTATACCTACCTTGTATGGATTTGCACAATGTGATCAGATCCCCTCTTATACGTCTTTTAAAGTGAAAACAAGTTAAGCTTTTCTTCATAACTTACCTTTGCACTCTGGAATGCACGTTCTCTCTCTAATAAACAGCCTTACATGACCACTTGTCATGTCTCTAGTTCCTAACAATTTCTCGCTCTAACTGAAACTTGGTTATCCCCTTCTAATACTGCCTCTCCCGCTGCTCTATCCTATGGCGGCCTACACCTCGCACCCCCAGACCTGATGACAGGAAGGGTGGATGGGTAGGCTTCCTGCTCTCCCCTTGTACTTTTCAACCTATTCCCTCTGCCCCTTCACTCTTTCTCCTCATTTGAAGTCAATGCTATCTATTTCATCCCATCTCCATACGCATTGCTGTTATATATTGCCCCCCCGGCCCGGCTAACATCTTTCATGATCACTTCTCATGGCTTCCTCTCCTCTGATGTTCCTTCTGTTGTCCTTGGGGATTTCAACATCCCGGTTGACACTCCATTGAGTACCATGGATTCAAAATGTCTTTCTATTACCTCCTCTTTTGATCTCAAACAACATATTAACTCCCCTACTCATGATGATGGTAACGCCCTGGACCTTATTTTTTCGAGCGTGTGCTCTCTCACTAACCTTTCTAACTCCCCTTTCCCTCTCTCTGACCACCACTTCCTTTCCTGCTCTCTAACCTTGCCTCATACGCGCTCCCTTGCACCCCAACCCCGCCTAACCAGAGACCTCCAGTTTGTTATTGTTTGTGTTTATAAATTGCCCTAATGAATGTAACAGCACTGCGGAATCTGCCAGCGCTTGATATACATAAATAAATGTAATGTAATATTAACCTTCAGAACTTCTCAATCGATTTACTCTCTCCAATCTCAAACATGTCGTGCCCTAACAACGCTACCTCTGTCTATAACTCACATCTGCTCTTGAGCAAATAGCACCAGTTACTACTCGCGCCTCGCGATGTTCACGCTTCCAACCCTGGCACTCGGCTGTAACCCGACACCTACGATGATGTACACCTAAGTCAATGTTCCCACACTGCTGAACGTAGTTGGCGAAAGTCTCATTCAATGTCTGACTTTCTGCACTATAAACTGCTACGTTCCTACTACTCTGCTCTCAACCTTGCTAAAGAAACCTGCTTCACCTCCCTCATCTCCTCCCTGTCTCACAACCCTAAACTACTCTTTAATACTTTCAATTCCCTGCTTCGACCGATCCCTACTACCCCTTCCACTAACCTTAACACATCTGACTTTGCCACATTCTTCAATAATAAAATTCAAACTATCACAGATGACATATCTGCACAGTCACCACACTCCTGACTATGCGCCCCCTTACCCACCGACCTCTTCCTTCACTACATTAACTCATTTCTCTGCTGTCACTGAAAAGGATGTACATGATCTTCTTCTTTCCTCTTGTCCAACCACATGCCCCCATGAACCCATCCCTTCCCATCTTACCCAGCCTTTCATCTACCCTCTTCCCTACTCTAACTCATATCTTCAACCTCACTACTGTATCTGTTCCGTCCTCCTTCAAGCATGCTACCATTACTCCTATCTCGACCCGACTGATCTCTCCGATTACCGTCCCATCTCTCTGCTTCCTTTAACCTCCAAGCTTCTTGAAAGAATTGTTTATATCAATTAACTAAGTTTCTAGATTCCAACTTCCTGCTTGACCCTCTTCAATCTGGGTTTCGCCCTCGACACTCTGAGACCACCCTTACTAAAGTTACTAGTGACTTACTCACTGATAAATCTAAGAGCCACTACTCCATGCTAATCTTACTGGACCTTTTCTGCTGCTTTTGACACTGTGGACCACCCTCTTCTCCTTCAAATACTTCATGATCTTGGCCTCCGTGACACCTCTCTCTATCCTTGCTCACTACCTACCTCTCTGAATTTGATGGCGCTATATAAAACAATAAATAACTTAAATTATCCATTCCTTTACTTGACTCTGTAGCCCTCCTCTGTACTTTCTCCAGCTCTTTTCCTTCTTGAAAATGGGTGCCCAAAACTTCACTGCATATTCTAGGTGAGGCTTCACCATTGCTTTATAAAGAGGTAAAATTATATTTTCATCACTTAATTTAATACTCTTCTTTATGCTTACCAGTACCTTACTGGCTTTGTTGTTAAGTCTATGGTCTACAATTATACCCAAGTCCTTCTGAGTGTAAGGTGCATACTTATTTCCCCTTACACTTATCTGTATTGAATCTCATCTGCCACTTATTTGCCCAGTCCCCTAGTTTATCCAAATCATTCTGAAGAGAAGCTAACATCCTGATCAGACTTTATCACCTTACCTAATTTTGTCTCTTCAGCAAACACAGACGAGTGACTTCCAATATCTATTTCAAGATAATTAATAAGTTAGAGAGAACTGGACCCAAGACAGAACCCTGAGGCACCCCACTTACCACAGTGGTCCAGCTTGAGAATTTACCATTAACACTTTGCACCCTGTCACTAAGCCAATTTCTAATCCGAACACAGGCATTTTCTCCAAGACCGATTTGTTGTAGCTCATACAATAACCCCTGGTGTGGAACAGTGTCAAATGCGTTTGCAAAATCTAAATAGACAACATCTACAGCAACACCCTGATCTATACATTTACTCTAAACACCATAAAACGCAAGTAAAAGCTAATGAAAAAACTGCTAAATACACTTCGTCCTGACTTTAGAGATAAACTATGCTATCCAATTTTTTTTTTTTTTTAAAAAACCTGGTAACCCTGTCCCCGTTTCCATTTGGGAGAACTTTGACGCCAGATAATTCAATTGACCCTCAAGCCGTACATTTTTGAAAATGGGTATTTCAAATAGCGGTATCTAACTTTCTATGCATTACTTCTACCACCAGCCTTTGTCAAAGTTTGTGGTAATCATTTTTTGTTTTGTTTTCCTTCACACACATTGTACTTTAGACATGAATTTATAGTCCTTGGTAAATGTCCAGCAAACACCCCAATATATGTTCAACAACATCTTAGTACAGTGATACCAACCATGCATAGGTTGTTTGGGGGCTAAATGGCCACAATTGGCAAGTGCACCCCCCCCTCCCCGGTTTGCGCTAATGTCATGTTTGGGACATCAATTTACCCCATCAAACCATTAGACACCTCATGGGTATTTCCATGCCAGGGATACAGCGCTAATTTTAGCACTTGCTCACAAAAATCAATTTTTTTACGTAATATTTTACGTTTTGTTGGAACTGGATAGTCCCCCTGATGGTGAAATCGCTGCATTTTTTTGTGTGTGTGTGAAATGTTACTAAATTATCATTTAATTTTTACTAATCACATTGTGATTAGAAAGCTGGGAGCCCTGCAAGGGGAGCCCAGAGCTCTCGGGAAGGTCTGGAGAGACCCTCCTCACAACTTGCTTTTTAAAAAAAAAATGGAGCCGTCGGTGTGTCCTGGGGAGGGTTTTCAGTGTAGCTGGATGCCTCGCTATCGATTGATCGTCTCCTATGCTCTTAAATCAGTGTATGGTGGATGTTGATGCCCTGGGGAGAGGCCACATGGGGCTCCTGCTGCAGATTTTGGTGTTGCTGAATGCCTCGACATCAAGGCACCATTTAAGCAAAGAAAACAATCGTAGATAGTGTTCTAAGCTTATACAGTGACATCCCAAGCACGTCATTGGTCGTTGCCTGTTTTCCATGACGTGGCTGGTACGTCATTTGTTGTTACTGGGTTAAGTAAGCAACGCAACTCTGCGCACGCCCCTAAAGGCTTGTTTCCAGCGCGCATGAGGATCCATGCAGACTGCTGCCCCTTGTTACTTGACTGCTTTTATATAATAGATCTGTCTAGCTTTGTCAGGGGATTAAAAAAAAGGTTTCCAGAATTTGAATAAAGTTCTTAATTTTTTTTTTTATTATCTTGCAGTTCTGGGACTTTAATGGATCCAAAATCTAGCCTGGGGTCTAATTTGCGAGCCCCCAAGTCTCTGCCATATGTGTTGCCTTGGAAAACAAGTAAGTAACAGCGACTGAATACAGTGCAATGTGATAAGTGGGCTGTAGAGGGCGCCCTCGGCATATAAACATCCTGTAACTCAGTTTATAACTCGAAGTACATTACATGGCAGATTTTAATATATTATGTGGACAATAGGCAGGCTGTTTTGCTTTGTGCGTATATATATATTAAACCAGGGTGTTCTAATGATTGCTTACACTTGGCCTTGGTAGATTAAAACAAAGACTTTTTCGTCACTTGAGTAAGTATTTGTAATAGTGTTTTCTCACTGCACGATTGATTGTGGGAACTTTTTTCCTTTCAAGCACCTACAGATGTAATGCATCACTGTTTGGGTCTATGACTCCCGGACAACCTATTACCTTATGGGAGAATGGCGTGTCAGGTCTTCATTCACTTGGTTTAAATGACTGTAGCCACGTTTGAAACTCACTTGTACACTTTGGCAGTGTTTCATTGGAGTGCATGTAGTGATGCCATTTTTAATGTGAGCTTTTGGACTCATGATTAGATCTTCCTCATACAAGCCATCATTGAGTTCTCATAGCTAACTGGGGCTGTTGCCACTCTTATGGATAAGAAGAAAAATAAGGAGGAAATGTACACACACATAATTGTCGTGATTATGGAAATGTTTGGATGCCCCTATACTATTGCATTGATTTGTAAATATGTAACCCAGTGAGTATGAGATTCCTCCCATCATACTTTGTCAGGTAACGGCATTATTCCCTAACAGTTGCCAACGATAGACACTTGGTGTAATGTAAAATCTACTGGAAGCTGCTGCATTGGTGCATCTTAAGCATATTTTCGCCATTAATCTTTGTAAAGTGTTTTAAAGATGTGTGGCTAAAAGTCTGACATCAGCCAACTTTGTGATGTAGTATGTGCTTCGCTTTACCAAGTTGAAAAGCAGGGTTGAGTGCTTAATAGTAACTGATGCCATACCTTTTATATCAATTGGTTATTGTCCTATGATTGTACGAAATGTGTATGTAATGGTCACAACTTCATCATTTATTTCTGTTGTGTAAATTCACCCTCAAATGTCGTGCAATTTTGCAACAAGGGAATAGGCCGCATTTTGAGTTATGCAAGCCACGTATTGTCACAAAAATGGCAAAATGCACCTCCTTAGATACGGCTTATATATATTATTCGATGTGGGCTAGGAACGACGGCTCTCAACTGTAGTGACTGCTGGATCTCCTGCCTGTAAATCGCAGTGCAAATAATGTGTGTTGTGGTTTTGAATCGGTTCCAAAATACTCAAAAGATGCCACACACAAAAAGTAGAGGTTGCCCCTACAAGAAATGTTATTTCTCAGTGTAAAACGTATTCGTAACAATCCACTGTTTCATTTTTTTTGTTTTTCCTTCAGAGAAAAGCACTACGTAAGAGCATGGAGCTGTTCCTGGAGGATATCTGCTCGTTCTTAAAGTTTTATTTTGGTTTCTCAAGTTCGGACCACCTGTTTTTGTTATGCATCTTGTTAACAGCCAAAAGTTTGTGTTGACCCCCCCCTTCCTTATCTCGGAAGAACCTGTAGAGTTTCAGTCCTAGACATACGACATTGCAGTGTTATTGCATTTAAAGAAACGTGAGACGATTGGGCTACTGTATGAGTTGGACCTCAGCATGGTCGCATAGCTTAGTTAAAATCCCTTTTTTTTTCTTTTTTACCCGGTACAATATTGATTGCGACGTGCACAGCCAGATATCAGTCTGTGACAGTTGGCTTAATAACTCGAATAATTTTCATTACTTTTATTGAATTTCTTTGATTTGTGCAGCGTTAAACATTCAGCAATTTAAGATGAGGTTTCCGTTTTGCATCACAGTAATCAAATGATTTTAAGACTTTATGCCCCCAACAGCCATCATGGTCTAACCTTTTAATTGGCTATGTTAAATTATCCCGCTTTTGTATCATATGTTTAATCCTTACCTCCCTTCCATATTTTACCACTGAAAACTATGCCTGAAAATGAAAGGTAATTAAAATCCCATATGCTTGATTGCAATCGTGAGATGACTGCAAGATGCATTTGCTGATCCAATATGGAAAATTTTTTTGGTCAGTTTACATAAAAATTGAAACGAGCTCATGAATAATTTCATTTAATACCTTTGCAAGCTAAACCTTATTTTGAAAAGCAAATGTCTAATGTGAGGACAGTGCAGTACATGCCGTTAGTGACTTACTATCAATTCTAGGTTCACAAATGTTTTGTTTGGGGTAGCAGCATGTAATGTTCTATATTGTTCTATATTGGTGTGTAGTCAAACAAAAAATAACGGCTATGTAGCATAGCAAAAATCATAGTTTATGACAAATTTCCTCTGCAGTTGTCACAGGCCGATGACTTTACATTTTTTTTTCTTTGGTCACAGTAGAGAGCGGTTGTAGGAATTAACCCTTGTCCTAGCTTTTACTTTTCAAGACAAAGCCATAGGCTTTGCTCTGTTATCCTGCAGTGGTGCGAGTACTCGAGGCTGTAGAATGAACGATTCAAGCTGATGCTCGAGGACTGTGAGTTAAAGGTGCACTTATTTGGGTTTGTATGTTTGGAACTGGATATATATCTGTCTGTAAAACAGGTCTGCATTTGGTTATGTGGTACGCTTTCATAGGCTTGGCAGGAAGAAGACAAAAAGAATCTGTCCAGAAACATAACTGTTCTGATTTTTTTTTTTTGTTCTTTTGGTAGAACCATCAGCTTAGTATAATGGCAAACACATAGCTATTTCATTTTGTATATGCGTTACAAAAAGAGCATCCGGGGTCATTGTGATGCGATGTAGTTATTCACTGTGGACAACCTGTTCAGGCTTTTGTGTAAAAAGCAACAATTGTATGGAGAGTAGGTTACCAGTACAGTGACATTTTACATTACGTGTTTAGTTCAATAAATACTTTGTCCTTGCAAATCTGTTGAAATGTCATTGTAATGTTTTCAGTTAATAAAAAAAGACGTTCAAGCTTTGTTTTGATTGTGACATTTCTGCTGTAAAGTTTTCAAAAACTAGAGCAAAAGATAGTGTCACGTGAAGTGTCTGTGTCTGATTAAATGTGAGTATTGCTTAAGTGATTTTGGAGACCTTTTCAGATGTTTATTCATCAAATGCTTGTTTTAATTTGCTGGGGGAAACTTGTTTACTTAGTAACGCAGGATTTTATAGGAGTTCCGTGGTCTTAGCTCCCTGGACGCATGCAGCGTTTAGAAGTCAACCCAAGTGAACGTCCCTGTGGAAGAAACGTGTTTTGTGTCACCTGTTTTAACCCCTTCACGTCCAGTGATGTACCAGGTACGTTATGCCCAATGAGCGATTTTACAGGCTCAACACGCCACAGACAGCTTCAGGGAAGGAGGCTGTTGCTTACAACAACATTCCCCTGCTACCTGATCGCTCCATAAGAGCGACAGTACAGTATTAACTCCTTCAATGCCACGGCATTTTAGGGGTTAATACCAGTTTTCTACAGGGGTCTGCATGGAAGCCCAGGCAGACCAGCAACGGCAAAAAAGAGCCCCCACAGGCACTTGGATCACTCCTGTAGTAATGCATAAACGTGCACCAAAAGGAAAATTGGGGACTGAAATTTCAGGATTCACTTGGCCAAAAATGACCCCAACCTGGAAAAAAAAAATAGCTACACTTTTATTAAAAGTAAGTAACACACCAAAATTAGGCAAAAAAAATCAACATATATGATTAACGGCAATTACACTCCTATCATGCCAAGGTATACACAGATTCCAGCATGTACTGGCTGACTTGGCATGATAGGAGTGTGATTGCTGTTAATCATGTATATATATTTTAGTGGTGGTGTTGTTTTTTCTGTCCAATTTTGGTGTTACTTTTATTAAAAGTGTGGTTAACACTAAAATTGGACCAAACAATTCATATATATATATAATATATATATATAGACTTCGGCAGTGTCCCGGCTGTACGAGTAACTTCTCTAGCCCCGCCCCAGGGGAAGAAGGAACTCCGCTGAGTTCCTGCTTTTCCTGGCCAGTACAAGAGAGGCTGCTTGCACGCTGTAAGCAGACCAGCCCCTGCAGACTATTATTTTCAACCATTTTTTTGTTTCGGCATTTTGCTGATAATGCCCTTTTCGGACGATATATCGGTGCATCCCTAGTAATGCCTAAAGAGGCTTCTCCCCGCAATCGCCAGTTTGGCGATTGTGTCTCAGCTGCCACAGGCAGCTTCAGGAACAGGGGTTAAGGTTTCTTCGGCCTCCACATTAAGAGCGATTGTGTATGGCACGATCGCTACATTACAGTCCCCACAAGCCTGGGGACTGAATCAGTCATTGCTTATTCTCCTATGGTGCATCAGCATTGAAAAGTCACGAAAAATAACAGCACTGACCTGGAAGTCCATGGTGCTTCCAGTTCAAAATGTTGCATCAAATGAAGGCTGATGATCAGATCACTCCTGGCCAATAGGAGTCATCTGATTATTATGAATACAAATCTCACGTTAGGAATTTCACGTACCCAGGAAAAGAAATGTACTGTTTGGATAGAATGGGTTTGTTAAAAATGAAATTTTACAATGTTTAGGACAGATTGGCATTAAAATGGTTAAATCAAGTGTTAAAACACCTCTAGTAAAGTACTTGTCAACTTCCAAAAAAAACATATATATATATATATATATATACTTTTGTTTAAGCAGTCTTTTGGGGTGCAACTCCCAGCATATCACGTTTTTAAAAAATCTTGTTTAGAAACCGCGCTGCACATCATTCGTATTTAACCTTGTAAGTGCCAGAATAAATGAAAATACCAGGCCTATGAGGCGTTTCCAAAAACAGGACAAATACCTAAACGCTTTTTTGGAGGTTTTTCAATTAACACTGGGTTTTATAGGTTTAAATATTCCCTCCAGCCCCCCTAATTTTCCCCACATCTTGATATTTTTCATACTAAATGGTTTAACATATATTAAGTCCTACTTGTGCTGAAAAAACGTGGGGGTGCACTACATGCTCTAGTGGGCAATCACAGCTGAATAAAGTCACAGCCAAAAGCACAAAAACCGTTTAGGTCATTTAGTGCAAACATCGTAAAAAAAAAAAAAACGGTCCTGTAGGGGTTAAACTATGCATTAAAGCAAATTTGGCCCTTTTTTGGAAGAAAACCTTAACCCTTTGCTTACAAAGCTTTATAGTTTTAATGTTTTTTTTTATTTTGAAGCCCTACAAACATGCGACAACAATTGAGTGTATGAGATTTCTTGTATCTGGTGTACTTGATAACAAATTAAGATCTTGTTCAGTTTATAGCCGCCTTAATCTCTGCTCAATAACCCTCTTGATTAATTGCAGGAACCTCTCTAGGTAATAAACCCTTTCCTGATTAAAACAGTCACTTAAATGCTCCTTCTGTCCCTCGTGGCTTCAGGGTAGGGTCTAGGTTTGGTAGACGTTGAGAAATGAATGCCCCCCTTGGGACAGTCGCTCATGATATCGCTGAAACGTTAAGCAACAAAGCTATCCACAGAGTAAAGCAGACACATGAAAAACCTTTTTTTCTGTTATTGAACAAAAATGAGCATCCGATGCGTCCTTGCGAGCTACTCTAAGTAGGGATACCTTGTTTTTGTTTTATCAAATAAGTTGGATTGCCTATCATAACGGACTGTACAATAATACAGTAATAGTAGTTGTAATGTGTTTGAGGATGAGTATGAACGACCCTGTCCGTTGGGGCTTTGTAATAATTGGCCATTGTCTGAATGTATCCACTTAAAAGGTAGGCCCTCTGTTATAAAAGGAAGATAACCTACTCGTGTGCTCACCGTCTATATTTGTGAATTCAAGTAATATAGAAGGTCCCTCTGTAATGTATCGGTTTGTCTTCCAGTCTTGTCAGGCCCCTTGAATATATGTATTGCATTAAGTGCTGCATAGATGGTTGGCACTATATAAAAGATAATATAGAATGACGGGTTGAAAGTGTCAAAAAAGCAAACTTCTCAGCACTTGGAAGTCTGGAAGTAAAGCTGCAGGAAATCTTCATATACATGTATGTGTGTATCACAAGGATTAAGAAATCAGTTACGTAGTTACTCAATGATTTCAGTTATACATTCATTGGTATGACAACCAGGTTATCGGAGAAAATAAAGTGATTAACTTTCTCACATGGAAGAACATTATTTAGCCAGACTTCTTGGGAAGAGGTTATTTGTATTGTTATATGCAGGCGCATATTGGCAAGTTTCTGGTCTGTGTCTTTCCCCACTGATCTTAGAAGCCTCCTTTTTGGCTGAACTTTGTAGTGCTGGAGACTGCTGGTGTCAGTAGAAATTTCTTCAATGCAAAAGCATTAAGATGTCATAGTTGCATAGGTCTTTTTTCCACCTTATGAACTAAGTCCATCAAGTTCAACCCTTCTACCTAACCTTCCTACTCTTAATCCAAAAGAAGGCAAAAAAAAATTAAGCTACTTGGAATTCTGCCATCAGGGGAAAGAAACTCATTCTTGACTCCAAGAGGCAATCTGATTTCTCCTTAAATCAAGAAGCTCTAAAATATTCTATTTATAGCCCTGTATGTCATGCCTTGCTAAAAAAAAAAATATCCAGACCCATTTTGAAGGCATTTAATGTATTTGATAACGCCACCTTCCTTGGCAGTGAATTCCATTTATTGTCCTCACTGTAAAGAATCCCTTCCTTTGTCGTCTATGAAATCTCTGTTCTTCCAGTGTCAGAGGTGACCTCTTGTTCTTTGTATATTTCTGTTAATGAGCAGGTCACTGAAGAGCTCTTTATATTGGCGCTGCATATATGCTCTAGTGGTTGTCTTGGCCACTTAATTCAGGACATATTTGCCTTCTTTTGGATCAAGAGTAGGAAGGTTAGGTAGAAGGGTTGAACTTGATGGACTTAAGTCTTTTTTCAACCTTTTGTACTATATAAGGCTCTGTTCTAATGCCGGGGTTAATCTTAGTTTGATAGAATAATGTAAGATGTGGTGCCACCTGTGATACGGTATAAACAAGAGATACCTAGGTTAGTATTTTCACAATACAAATCTAACAGGTGAGTCAGACTTCTTACTATTTATTTTTACACAAAGTTTAACTATGAGCGGAAATAGCAGCGGTGAACTAGTAATGCAAATTAAAATAAGCGTAATGAGTGCAATCACAGACTTGCGGGATGTGGCCCAGTTATGGAACTACTACGCTAGATCTGTATGACACTGAACTGCAAGATCTGTTTTCTGGAAGTCCTATTTGACCAGCTCTCCTCGCTGCCCGCTTACAATGGAATTTCCTAAATAGCCCATTATGTTTCAGTGTTTCCTCAACAAAATCTACTTAATGGTGAAAAATGATGCCTTTCACAACATTAGGCTTCTAATTTATTTTTAACTGCGTGTGATTGTGGTTAGTCTGTAACTAATGACCCCGTATGTGAATTATAATGCTTCTGTTTTGACCCCTAAATCAAATTAGCGGTGTAGGTGCATGTGATCACATCCCTGAACGGACAGCGTAACCCACATACGGTCATCGTCTGTTTCTCTGAACCCGCATGTGGTTATAAAACCGAAATTAGCTGCCAAGCTAAATAATATTTTCCCTTTTCTTTTTGATAAATGGGTAATAGATATGGCATATGCTTTAAGTAAAAGACAATTATCATTATAAAGGGGTTGGTGAAGAGTTCCGGATTTCAGTCTTATTTGTATGGAGCACACCGAGCATTCAGCTGTCTGAGTGCACCAACGGTACGGTCGCCAAGTGAAAATTGTTTTATGTAGTGGGAATGCCGTAATATTAAGATGAATCAAAACAATCCTAGCTGAAATAGTAAAGGGGTATAGGGTGATAAACGAGAAGGCAGAAGCAAAAGGAGTTTTAAAATATAATAAAAGGGACGTACAAACAGAATCTAAAACATGTCAAATGTCGCTTTTGGACCAATATAAGACCAGATCTTAGGGACCATTTGTTCTTGAGTCACTTCATTTTTGCAGCATTCTCCCATATTATGCCCATGGCGTGCTGATATTTTCTTACAGCAGTGTTACCCTAAAATCGACAGTGACTGTCACCACCAGCCAGTTGTCTTAAAATGAGTTTAGGGGACTGAGTCTATTAGGAGATTCTACCTAGAGAAGAAGCAGTGTGTAATTGGCATAATGTACTGCGTATTAACGGAAACATTCATCACAAATGAAAGGGCTGCAGAACTTATTCAACCTCTCGGTGTAAAATATCAAAGTTAATGTAGTATATGGAGAGCTGGTGTTTGTTGGAAAAAAAAAAAATCAAACGTACCAATGCTAAACTACACCACATGTAGACCCTGGAAACTTTTATTGGACAAGAGGTCGTAGGATACAGTTTGGTCTCTGCAGCTTCCCTACCACAGATCTTTCCATAAAAGTATAATTGGGGTTGAAGGTCAATAAGGTCCCCACCAAGGAGAGAGAGAGATGGTACGATTGAGCACCGTGTTTCTTCCTATGCAATGTGGCTGTAAAATGAGTTCTCTCAAAAGGGTTACACAGTTTTTGAAAATCATATATTTAGGTTTTGGTACCTGTACAGACATGTTGCCATAGTGACAGGGCCCAAACACACTGATCACTAATGTTTTCCCCTTCCTATAGTGTGATAGAAAGCATGGGACTGCAGTCAGACTTGAAGGGTCTGTCATAAAACTAAAATCAGATATAATTTTAGGTTGAGACAAGACAGTTTTGCTGAAATTCTAAGCTCTGTATTATCTTTGTTTCATGGCGGTTTTCTTGCGTACAGAACACATTGAAGATGCGTCTCGATAAATTCCAATGTATCGCGTTACTGGTCTGTGGAAGAACTACTAAGGTTAGAGTTATTACTGCTCCAATAAGCAGTTAATAGAACTGAACCTGAAAGGGTAAAAGGGCAAGGATGAAAAATAAAAACAGAACTTATCCTAAAATTTCTCTTAATCCAAAACAGCCTCTGCTGTAGCTAGCCGGGTCAGGCCAGAGCACGTGTCAGGGATTGACAAATGTTTGTAGAATTTAGGAGCCAGACAGAGATACTTAAGAACCTGATCTGATTTTTAAGCACTTTCATGAGTTACACACTCATAAAAGTTACCAGCAGTCACGTTTTAGGAGCTGTAATTCCATGGCGAAGCCCTAGTCTGTGGGCTTTAATCACTAAGCAATGAGTTTGCAAACATATTCAACTCTCCGACTTTACAATAAATTAGCAAGGAGAACCGTGAAGAGATCCTCCGACAAGAAGGGCTGAGATGTCACTGAATGCATATGCTTAACAGGCAAGACGTTTTGAATGTCATCTCATCATTTACATGTTATGAAGAACATCTCAGCCAGCCAACTAGAACTGTTTTTTTAAAGGAATATATAAGAATTTTGAAAACCTATTTTTTTAATATGATGCTAGTAATAACAAAATGGTTTGCATTTTAGGATAAAATGCTAATTAGTACCCCTACAGTGAACAAAAAAATTAAACAAGGTGGAAAAAAAACACAACATGCCCAATTAAAAATTCTTTATAAAGGGTCAGCTTGGTTCTTATTATTCTCATCAAAGCCCACTGCTATGAAGTGTGAGGTGCTCAACTCCAGTAATGATCAGATACAGAGGCGTACCTAAAGTATTTGGCACCCTGGGTGGATTTTGTTGTAAACTATGGAAAAAATATTCACTTATAAAAAAAATAAATACGTTTAAATAATAACATTTAATGAACAGATACAGCATAAGCCCCATCACTATACACTGAGCCATACATTGATGTGGTAGGCCTTCCTTTGGCCAACTCTGCCCCTGAAACAGCCTTCCTTGTGCCACCTCTGCACCTTTAGCAGACTGCCTGTGCCATTTCTGCCCCTAAACACTCACACATTCACTCTCCCGCACTCCCTTACCTCTCTTGCAGATTTTATTGGTCTGTATATACACTTGTTTCTTCAAACTGCATAGTAAATGTGGCTAAATCACATGTGTCCACCTCAGCAATGTATTCTGGAGTAGTCCTAGGGCAGTAGGTCCTGTAGGGTGGCAAAAAATCTTTTGGGCAATAAGGCCCCCCTGTGGTGCTGCAATTGGACGGTTACAAAGACAACCTGCCCAACCAAGTTGGCACACCCTGTGTAGGATGCATTAAAAGGCACTGCATGCCAAGACACAGAGCATATGGATACTTTTTAATTAAATACTATTAATTCTCTGGTAATGCCAAAAACACAGAAAAGTTGGCATAAGCAGACATGGTTTGTGTTGTACTTAAAAGATGGCAATTTTCTAGGCATGACTGAATGGGAATATTGACATGAGGAATGAGAAACAAAACTTAGAAGCTTAGAATTTTAATATGATACTGGATACAAAACGGAGAGGATGGGATAGAAGTGACGGCATGCCAAACAAATAAAGTAATAGTTGGAAGTAATCATCAAAAGTAGTAAAACACAGGATACATTCAAACCGGAAACATTAAACCTGCCAAAATGTCCATTACCTGGCTGAATAGTGGAGAATTTCATAGACATAACTGGCTAAGCATAGAGACATAGCATTTGAGGACAGATAACTGTTTTGCCTCTTTTTAAAACCTTCAAAATCTGTATCTGGTCCTTGCTCCTGTCTTATATACAATGCAGTCTTATGCCTATCCCATACATGTTTTAGTTCCCTCACTCTATTCACCTCTACTACTTTTGCTGGAAGGCTGTTCCACTTATATACCACCCTCTCAAAATTCCTTACATGACATCTAAGCCTCAAACTCGGTAGATTATAAAAAAAAGGACTATAAAAATACAATTTAAATTACTTTTCTGATAAAAATTAATCCCAAAACTGAATGTTGCAATCAATGACCTAATTGAAGCAAGACGAATTATGTCTGTCAATCAACTTCTGCGTTGATTCACTGCTGGAGATTTGAATTGGATTGTTTCTTTTTGTCAGCTCTCAACGTGGAGTGAACCATTTCTTGACCTCGGTTACGCAATACTTCCTGAATAAGAAAGAAAACAAAAGAAAAGGCATAGCACGCATACAGTGTATGGCCTTTTTTTATATGCAGTCCTAGTAAAATTGCCATGCATAGCTATTATTGTTTACCCCTGACCCTACTGATATACCTTTACTAATGGGGAAGGCATAGGGGTACGGGTAGATGGCATTGAGGGAAGGTGGTGTCTAATACACAAGACCAGCACTGAAATATTTCCACAACAAATCTCTGGACAAATGACCTTGATCCTGAGTACTCTACATAATTGACAAGGAACATTCCTCAAATTCATGGGGGTATAATAAAAACCAGAGATGTCAAGCTTCAGTAGAACGCTCCTCTACACAAACAATGACCATGAATGGTTAGCTCCACCAGGGGTAGTGTGTCCTTGGCAAGTCTAGACAGCCACATTATGACAGGGCAATGCAGAAGTTCAGACTCAATGGTGGGTATAGCGCCACCTCTCAAAATATATGAATGGCAAGTATTTGCACCGTATGTCTATTTTATCATACTTTTCCATTAAAGGGAACTGTATGAGGCTCATGTGACAGTAGGCAAAATTAGAATTCAGTACTAAATGGAGTGTTGGAAACATAGCTTATCCGCCCTGTTCCCTGGCACGACATTATTCTTAGGGTGAGTCAGGATGGTGGAAACTAGCAAAGAACAAATTGTACAATATCTTTCAACAGCTGTTTGTGATCAACACTATAATCTTATATAAAAGAATGTATATTCAAAAATGTTTTTCTATTTATCACATGGGCCAGTGTTGATCATATGATAGCTGCTTCATTTCTGGACATACTATAATCATATGACTAGTATGTTGCAAATAACAAAAAGAATGCTGTCCAGTGTGATTCATCCTAAAAGCCAATACATTCTATATCACTAATTCTGTTTATAATGACATCCAGTTATTTTTTTAATCATAACTGATTGCAAGCAATCTGCTGATGGGAGGTTATGGTGGTGTAGTAACAGCAGGAGGCTTGTGTTTTATAGGGAGTTGAACTAAAACTCATTTTGTTCCACGCAGTACTGTCCATTACACACGATAGCTCCATAAGGAAAACCCTTTGGGATTAGAGCAGGGAGGACACGTTGCTTAAAAGATATCAGCATTTTTCTCCATAAGCTCACATGTAGCCAAATGTAAAAATGGATAGTGAGAAAAAACAGGTGCTATTGACCCAAATAATTAAAATCGGGGTGCTATTACCCCAGAACTACTCCTGTCAGCCTATTTCAGAATTTTTGTGTATACATGGCGTCGAGTGTACAAAACATTGAGGGTCTTTTGCCAATGACTGTTTGAATGAGATTCATGGGTAACCTTCACTTTGTTGCTTTACTTTGTTGGAGAAGTTTGTTTCTAGGTTTGGGCCTCACTTGTTAACCTCACCTTTTCTATAAAGTAGTTACATGACTTGGAAAACATGATTTCATTCTCACTCCCTTGGCCCAGATTTTTTAGCTTATTTTTTTTGGCCCTCGCACAAAGTGCACCTCTGCAATGGATATTTTGTTTTCTTATATTATTTATTGTGTTGTTGCGATCCCATTTCTATTTGTTCACAACCTGCACAGCATAAAAATGGTAAACAATTAGTTTTAGCTATTTAACAGAACATACGTTTTACACAAAATGCAGGCGGCTTCCCTTCATATGCTTACGCTATTAAGAGAATGGCCACCAAAGATGAAACAATGGGAGAGTTCAGAGATAAGAATCAGAATGAAAATGAGAAGGTGTCAGAAACAAAATGGGAATAAATAAGCAAGGGCATGTATGTGTATGAATGAGTAGGCTGCGTTTCTTTGTGCATACGTATATCTATATGTGTGGAGAAGCGGAGTTCCCTGGACTTTTCAATTTCATGCAACCATACCTGGGTTCCCTGGGCAGGCTATCTGGGCTAACGGCACATAGGGGTTAGTTAACCCAGATAATATTGTGTAAGAAGGAAAGTGGGCAGGTAGTGGACACGGCTAAATGCTACTCACCTGTGCAGAGAGGCGAGAAGTGACCTGGAGACCCAGGGAAGCAGTGCTTTATCCGAAGACTTCAGGTCAAACCCAGAGAGTTTCTAAGCATGCAAACAACAAGTCTCGGGTGCCTTAGTATATAGGGTGAATGCCTAATAGAAGTGTTTCTAAACATTTGCTAAACAGAGGTAGGTGTACGACAAGGGTGTGTTAAAAAAAAAGCAGGGACAACATCTGTATTCCAGTATTGGAGAAGCTGAATAAATTATCCTCTTCTACTGCTTCCATGATGCTCTCTTCTACCCGGTGGAACACTCCTTCCAGAGTCTAGTGCTATCCTCTCACTTTGCTTTTCTACTCTTATTTCCAGCCCACAAAACCCATACATTTTTGTGTGCTTGCGGACAGCACTAACACTTGCTGGATGTGAACACCATATTAGTTGGCTCTGAGGCATGTCTTCTGCCACTCCACATGAGCAGTCATTTTGACAGTGCTTCACGCATGTTCTTGGTGGACTAAGCAACAACCTACCAGGTTAGGGTTCATGATCCGTTTACTCGTACCTCCCCAACTATGTTAGCCATCCCCACTACAAGAAATCAAATGTGGTCTTCCAACCCCTTCCCTAATAAATCAAATGATTGTAAGCTTGCAAGCAGGGCTCCCTCCACCTAATTGGATTGTCTTGTCATACCCCTTGAATATATGTATTGTATTAAGTGCTGCGTATATAAATAAAAGATAATAAAAATAATAATAAAAGAAACTCCTCAAGAGCCTGTATTAGTGTTACCCCCTGCAATAACTATTAATTCCATTATTTATCCTTCTAATGAGCTGAGATTCCGGCATCTTTTATGTCTGTGTGTGTCACAAGAGTAGAGTTTCTATTTGAACTAACTAAAATATAGTAATATAAATGTTTTGAAACCACAAGCAGTCAATTCTGAAAAGGAAAAGGGAATCAAAACTTTGGGCTTGTAATATGGACAATTTATAGGTTTGGACAAGTGCTTCTCCCCGTGGGAAGAATTGCCTTCCAATTCTGCTTTGTGATTTCTATTACATTTTTTTTTAATTATTAACTAGGAATGATAGAAACATCCCCAGCATTGCCAAGATAATCTGAAAGATTGTTTTTCATTTATCCTTGTTTGGTTCAGGGGATTACTAAGTGTGGAAGTTACCAGTCATGGTGCCAAATTTGTCTTGACATTGCTAAGATATGTACAAACAAAGACTGAGACACAGCAGATTACTTTCTGGATCAGTGATTTAAAAACATACCCATAGGTAGACGATCAGATAAAGAGTCATAGTCCTTCCATGTCATATATGGTATAAAAAGGAATTTCCTGTTTCCATGAGATCCATCGTAAACATCGCAAACAACATACCAACCTGCTGGTTCCATGGAGTCAAATATAAACTCCCCAGCCGGTGGATCTGTTATGTAGACAAGTTACAGGCTTTCATGATGCCTGCATTCATAGAGACGTACTGGGCTTGTTTTCATTGATGTCTGGATGCTGCAGTACTATTTTTCATTGAAGTAGGACTTAGAACATATAAGTTGTGTAAATCATCATCTTTTCTACTGTTCCCTAAATAAACATAGTGGTTTAATTAACTTTTGGAACAAGTGGTTGACAGTAATCGCCTAGAAAATTTGTATTGGTAATAAAGTGGAAACAATACAGCATATTCTGGAAATCGCTTGCATTGATGTTTGTATTTAATGCTTTCTTATCAGGAAAACAGCAGTAGAAACAGCTTTTTCTCGACCAGTATCTCAGTAAAAACTATTTTTGTAAATAATGACCCTGAATCTTTTTCGCCCCCCCCCCACTAAATTCAAAAAGCTCCGATAGGACCTTGCCTGTCTCTATGCCTCTACAAAACTTTCCATCAAGGACATTTATCAAGGTTTCAGAACAACCATTCTATACTGTCAGTCTTCAAACAATTGTAATCCAAGCCAAGTACGCCAATAATATTTGATGTATATATGTGGTCTGGGGAGGTCTGGGTTCTGTGTTTCATCTCACAGACATGCTGTTCTTTGGTCGGGGACGCTGTCTATTTAAGGACAGATAATACTACAGTTTGGCTGGTTTCATTGCTGGAATGCTGAGTAAAACATTACATCATGATTCCCACATAAACAGAAGAGGTGACAAAAGAGGCCTATAATTCTAAGATCACTTCATCACAGGCCTTAATGCTAAAATGATGTCTATCTTCTCAGCAGGATAAAGTTAATGTATGTGACATTGTGCGGAACTGTCCCAACCAGGAGGTCGTGATATGATGTTTTGCAGGTCTCTACCATTTCAGGACAATATCTCTGTGCTTTTTCTAGTCAGAAGGCAGATCAGTACATTGTGTTGTGATTAGGGTCACCAGGGTGTTCCTTTAACTGGCGACACAGTTAAAATGAAAACTAATATGGAAATGCATTTTTGGGTACTGTTTTATATTAGGTGCTGTTTGAATCGGGTTAGGAATCAAAAACATTCAAACGTTCAATTTTAATATTAACTGCCAATATTAGAACATGTCTTCATAAGTATGAGTGAGTTATTAGGACTCGGCACAATGTAATATTAGTGGGACTTTTTGCACCTGACAAATTGTTTTTTTTTAACAGATGTCATCTGAGGGATTGCCAAGTGGCTGGAATTTGATCAACTTAACCCATTATTTTAAAGGTTAAGTTGATAGTAGTTGATACTCTGGCTGGTCTCCAGCATTGCTGTCTCCTCATGGAGAGTTACAACGTACCAGTGCTCACACCCAGTGCTGGTACATTGAAAAGAATACAGGGAGCAGACAGCCTCTGTTCTGCCAGCAGACATATACAGTGTAACTAGCAAAATAGCTTTGTAACAACTTACCTCCGACAACGTCCAGCTGCTCTGAGAATGGAGCCATCTTCAAGAGTAATCCTCCGATGTCCCCCGGGGTCCTTACAACGCTTCTGCTACCCCATGCAGCACACAGCCGTCTGCACATGCAGGAAACTTCAGGCTCCTCATATACCCCAGAATGACCCCATGTGACCTAGAATTGCCTTGTTTTCAGCCTTAAGGCCTATATTAACTCAAGACCTGCACTATACCGATGGTTGGTTTAGCATCACTACATTGTTCCTGAGTGACACAGCTTGCCTTGACCTTGATCTCTGATCTACCGATTTGATTACCCCTGGTCTTGAACTGGCTACATTTCAGACCACTTTATCTTCTGGCCACCTCCACCAGACTGTTACAAACTTTCAGCACAAAAATCTAGGCAGGAGTCTGGATGGAGAGTGGCCAAATCCTGCTCCCCGGAGATGGAAAATACTAACACAGGGCGCCTGGAAAGCAGCTCTTTCCCTGGAGACTTCAGATGATACCTGGTAAGGTCCCAGGTATGAAGACAAGGTCAAGGATCAAATAAGGTTCCTTTTAGCAGGAAGAAAAACAGCCTATGCAATAAACAGACCAAATGACTGGGAATCAAGACTTTTCATTAGCACATATGGCAGTACTCATATATGAAAAAGCAATGGCTTGATATTACTTTATTTTCTTATTTATTGGACTTCTAACATAAGGTGCAGATTTTTCACAGCTCAAGATAAGTTTGAAGTAGGCAGGTCACAAAATACTATCAATATTTAATGTTGAAGTTTAAAATAACCTGCAAGCCCAAGTTATTAGAGACTTGGAAAGTTCTGCAGACTCAACGGCAATAATTTGCCGTTCTGTTCACATCTGATGGTTTTGTAAATGTGCCTGGTGTTTGATCTGCTGGAGCCTGCATGCTGTCCTGTATAACAGTGCTCTCCATATTAGGAGGAATGTTCTGTGCTGCCCCGACACCTTATATGGTTCTTGTAAGGAAGACTCCTGCTGAACCATCAGTCGGCCCGTGGCTGACTCATAGTAATAATGCTTTGCCAAAACCTAGGCAAGCTCTGTACGCTGGATGACAAGACTCCTATTAAATCGTAATATAAACATTTCATATATCTTCATCTTCTTTCTACAGTTTATAAACCAATGCATATTTTTATTTTGTTGACATATGCCGGAGATCACTTGCACTTAAAATAGATTGGGCAAATGGCCTAAGTTCCCTTACATAGCACTGTACAGGGGACCTTACAGATAACTCTGTTGGCAATCAATGCGCCAGATTGCAAAAAGACCTTAAATATTCTCATTATGATGTGCACCTGAACTATTACCCATTAGAAACGTGGTGAGGTTTTCTCTGGCCATCCCAGGCTTTTTTTGTTTTCTTACATTTCCAGCAGACAGGACTGGTGTAAAATGATCTATTTCAACAACGTTGACTATAATAATATAACAAAACTGAATATAAGCTTGATTTTATTACCATGAGGAAGCACAGTATCTGACATTCTATAATAATCTGCTCATATTTTGATTTTTATATGTAAATTATGGAATAGCCTTTTATTCTTTATTATTCTTTATTATTTATTTAGCCCTAAGAAACTGTCTTTTGAAATTCTGGCACATCCAACTATAAACGCAAACTCTTTTCATAGAGAAGTTAAGAAAACCTGATTAGATAACCCACCTCGATTACACTAGGCATTGCACCATTATGAGTAGGTACTGTACTGTTTTGTCACTTGCAGGGACTAATTATTATGATTATTATGTTGTCAGCAAAATATGTGGTTTTTGTCCTTCCCCTTTTCCTCTTTTATTCCCATGTCTTTTTATTTGAACTGTTGTGTACCATTTTTGTAATTCATATACTCTTTGTTATTACTGTAAAAACATAAAAATGCAATTTCCTGCTTTGTTTAAATCCAGTTGCGAGAATCTTTAAACCATTTATAACAATAAAAAGTTACCCGTGTATTGACTCAATGTAGTGACTTTCACCTCATTATATGTCATGAAGGACTAGTGAGCTGTAAGAAGCGGGCCCTGAGTAATGCATTTTTAAATTAATGAGATAACATGAGTATTAATTCATCATTATACACCAACTCAGGCCTTCTTACAGGATAAGCTCATAATCACCTCCATAACTCTCAGTGAAGTCAAGGAGTTGAAATGTTTATCTCTCCTGCAATCTTCTCGCTACCATCAATTTCTCGTAGTCATCTGCTTTCTACCTCATCAAAAGGTGTGGTTTAACACATGATTCAGGTCCTTGTTTATCAAAACCTCCTTTTTGGCCTAATTTACCTTTTCTTAGCCAACCCAATCAGACATAACAGGTTTGTGCAATATTTTTATTAACTGAAATAAATATTTAGCTGAAATATGTGAGTTTCAAAGCAACTTATATACAGTATATAAGCAATAGTAATTAACTGAGAACGCAGAACTACAAAATGCAAGGTCATTTGAGGTTTTACTCGGTCAGCCCTGGTGTAAAATGTTCCATGACTTTACCTTGGGTAATTAGACCATGATTATACACGTCCCTTTGCTAAATGAACCCCAGCCTTTATCTTCTAGACAGTACATAGCTACATAGTTTGTATATTCAATCCTGCCTGTGATTGGGGTCTCTAGACTGCTTGGCATAATGACAAGAACATGATGTAATGACGTCAGGCTGAGTAATATATATAGCATTACATAGGAAACACCTCAAGTGCCAAAAATCTAAATGCGCATTGCTCTGTAAACTTCATCTGAAGTTCAAAATATATTTTAGACTAGAAGCACTACACTAATGTGCCAACAACTCTACACGTGTGTTGCTCTATGAACTCCATCTGGATTGTGAGTTCATATCACTCATAATTTATAATCCTAAAATCACACACCAAAACAAATGTTTGCCAGACAAGGAGATCCCAGTATATGCAGGCATACCCCACATTAACGTACAAAAGGGGGTACAGAACACGTATGTAAAACAAAAAATCTAATACCACCCACAAAATGGTCAAAAAGAAGCTTGAAAGATGAACTGCTGTCATGTCTGTGAACGAGCGTATGTAAACAGGGCTATGGTTGTGCTGCAACTATGTTCTTACTCACCAGTGTCCTTAACAGGATTGTCCTTAAATCGAGGAATGCCTGTATGTTTAAATGTTTATGGTACACTTTGATTGAGAGAGGTGGTTCAGTATAAAGTATGGTTGCTCTGGGCCATATCCAGGCATAAAGTAGAATTTTTCACCAAATATAATGTGCAACCATGCATTCTGGGGTGGTTTTAAGTTTTTGGCCTACTACTTGCTGTACTTGTCGTATTCTTTCTAGTTGGGACAGTAAATGACAGTGTCCCCACACTGTATTCCAATGGGGAGGTTCACTCATAAACCAAAACGTAGTTTATTTATGCACTAGATAATGTCCCCACAACCCAGGTAGGTGTAATTAGGCACATTAAATAACCAGTACACCTGCTAAGGTTTATGATAAAAGCTTTGGGTGCCAGGGTCATTTTGTAACATAAAAAATAGTACAAGGACGGAAAGTATAATTAAATCATAATTCATAATTCTCTTTAAAGAAACCCATTGAATGTAAGATAAGTATTATGGCCCCTGCTTTGCATGTAAGCAGCATAGGTATTAAGCTTTATGATTAAATGGATTTGGCTTTTACCTGGCTATGGTGGCTGTGTTCAGAAATGCCCTTCCTGGTGTCATCATTACTTTTTATGTACCCATGAAGTTCTGCAACTGAAATCAAATATTGTTCAGCACTCCAGAAAGAGCCATAAATTATTGTCCTCTAACGGTGCTCCTCTGACTTTTTCACTAGATCATTGAAGGTTTAATGCCAAAATCCAATCTGGATCTTGTACATTTCATATCAACCAATAAGCTGACAATTTGCTTTACCCTATGAATGTATATCTTGTTTGAGAGTATTATTATTATTCTGTCATCAGTGAGTTTTATGGAGTCCAGCCAGATACCAGTCTATGTTTTAATTAGTTGTCAACATTACTGATTTGAGTCATTATGTCTGACTTTACAACAATTAAAAGTCACCATCCCTGCCAATCAGAAAAAGGTTCTTACCTGTATGGACATGGATACCAGACAGTCGTCAAATCTGTTTATGTTTCATGACTGAAGGGAATAAAAGTAGCTTCAGGGAACTATATCACAGACAAGAAAGCATATGTCTCCAGCCTAAAGAATATATATATATATATATATAGTATAAAAACTTTGTACTAAAATATCAAGGGTATTAACTGATAAGACTCAATAAATGGTTTTTCCTCCATTCTAACAAAATTCTCAAACGAGGCATTAGAATTATCTGTGCATCCAAAAAGCAGAAGAATTTATAGAAACCAAGTTGGGAGTACAGGGTCAGCTGTAGATTTTCTATAGGTGCTATGGGTCTCCCCTTCCCAACCCTCTTGGAGGCCCATAAAACCAAAGAGGGACCTGTTATTTATATGCTAGCGGCATCTCTGCAGTGGTAGAGTGGGTGAGATGACTGGATAGGATACTACTGGGGTCAGGAGTCATAATGAGGTTTAAGTGCTTCAAGTTGCCTTTCAAACAAGGGCTACTTCACTGGGCTAATCTGATTTGTGCAACTCAGGGGGTTAATAGGACTTGTAGGGTGTGACTCCCTAAAGCTTTGTAAACCACTATGTCAAGTAGAACACACACGGGGTTCTGTATAAAGAGCATTTATGGCCTAGTTTATCATAGTACCAATGACTTTTTAGCATATCACAGACAAATCATAGGGCAAGATTCTGTATTTTATATTTTTATTAACCAAGCCATCAGAAGAACATATGCAACTTTGTTTCTTCATAGACCTCTACCAATACAAATATTAGAAGTCTTGTCTATTTTGTGGAAAACAATATAGGATAATTTAAAGGTATCAGGGGAATATGGAAATAAGCAGTTGTAAAAGGCCACTGTGGTGCTTTGGGGGATTCCATACTGTATGTCTGATACCCCAGACATTAAATAAACCATAAATAATTGATTATTTGGCCAGGTAATGTGCTTCTTTAAACATCCACCTGAGAAACTAGACAAGCACACAGATCATGGCTGCTTTAAATAAATTTTGGCCTTCTAGAGCAGACAGCAGCCCGGAACAGCTCTGTTTATCTAGAATGTCTTGTATATAAACGGATCTACATCTGTTCTGGCTCTGTGTGTGCGGGTCTCTTTGGCCCTGTTCAAACTGACATCTGTTACACTACATTAACTGAGTTACAACATTCCTTGAAAGCCGTGACCACCTGCAAGTAAGGCATCAACTGGGTTCCCTTTATTCTCTGCCTGCCTGCATAAGGTGACTTAAAAGCAGTTTTTAAATTAAAGTTCTTTATTAAGGCACTAGAAATTCAGTTGAAATCTTTGATCAATGTATGCTAGGTACAAATATTGGAAAAAATGGCTACCAAAAATATTATTTAGTTCAATCCTCCTATATTTATTTTTTTATCCGTTTTAAAGTCTTTATCTTCTGTATTAGGGGTTTTATACATAAGAATAAGAACCTCCGGGTCCCCTAGTTTGGCAAGGTCCCCATCTTCCGGCTATGGTAGTCTACATAGTGCAGCTACTGATGTTTGATCAGCGATAGTGACAAAAATTAGTTGATAAATGTACCCCAAAACTAGCATTAGATACATTTATATGCTCTATAATATTTTAATCTTGGAAAATATAGTATTCAAATGTTTTTGGCCAAATGTAGCAAGATACCCACTTTCAGCAAATGCAAGTTTGTGAACATATATTTTTACTTTTGGGGTGCGCAATTTTGTTTTGCATAACATTGTTTTAGAAATGGGGCATTAATTTAAAATCATTTTATCTGAGAAGTACCTGTGCACGTATTATCTGCAATCTGATTGCATGCATGCTAAATATTACAGGATTTTTACAGAGTGATGTATTTAATACACGTGGCTAATGTACACAGTATAAATTGCGATGGTAGGACATTAATCTAGCAAAAAAAATACTCATTTCATATATTCATATTGGATGAATATTTAATACGCAGGAATTAGCCTCATACTCACATCCTCTGTAAAAGGCACGTTGTTGTAGGAAACCTTTTCAGTGCTATATTTTGTACAAACAGTTTAATTTCTGGGGATTATGTCCATTTTTATCTGTTCCTTACCTATAACTAAAAAATTACATTATACTGACAATAACTTTATTTCATTCTTGGCCCATATGACATTAGATAAGCTTGATCAAGCTCAAAAAAGGTATAGAGCTTCATCCATGTTAGCCATAGAAAGAGAGAAAGCAAACCTTTATTTGCGAACTGACATATAATAGATTGCAAGCTTTCTTCTGGCCTATTGTACTGGTAATATGATATAGGTATAATATGTCTGATTAAGAGACCTAGGTAGTCTCGAAAGCTTGTAATCCATTATATCATCTTTACCAAATTTAATTTTTCTCTTGATCGTCGATATTATTTAATTTCCATCTTTGGAAGTTGATTTGTCCGCTCCCAGTTTTCCTGACTCGCTCTCCCACTTATTCCCTGTTTTTTGTTCATGACAGACAGTACCTTGTAAACAGCCAAGGAACATTTTACCATAACACAGTGTTTCTTGGCTCAAGGGAATTACCTATTATGTACAAGCGTCTCTAGAGCTCCAGCAGTAGGTTACTTATGAAATATCGAGGTAGCCTTCATTCGAAGCTTGGCAGATGGGCCTTCTCCATATTAATCATGCCAGTGTTTGTGCAGATGACTATCGCTTTGATGAAGTATTAACTAGAGTCTCTGTGTAATCCAGCTTACTTTATCATTGAAGTATTCTTTCACCCTCCTCTGCAAACTTCCCTCTTAGAAACATAGAAACATAAACTTGACAGCAGATTGGAACCATTCTGCTTCTTTAGTCTGCCTATTTTTTTCTGATGTAAAGATTCAAATTTTAATCAGTCTGTGGCCTTGTCTTACATGTTTAGATTCCATCGCTGTACCCTCTTCCACTTTTGTTGGAAGGCTGTCCCATTTATCTACCACCCTCTAAGTAAAGTAAAACTGCCATACATAAACTGACAACCTGGTCTTCAAGTTTCAAAAGGTTATCCAGTTCTTCTTAGCCTTGCAGGTGGATGGGTAGGTAGGTATACAAAAAATAAAGTAAATACAGTATTTGCTCAATTATAAGACGGCCCTGATTATAAGACGACCCCCCAAAATCTGAATAATTTAGGGAAAAAAAGCCTGAAATATAAGACGACTCTATAGGAGAAACGTTTTTAAGATAATGTTAAGTCTCATGTAATATTTTTTTTGTTTTTAAATTCTGTATTTTTCCAACCTTGTCCCCAGTTCTGCACATCTGGCCGCCAGGCTTGTCACTCTGGGCCCCATAATATGACTTAAACCCCATAAGTGACCACTGTGCCCCCATGCTATGCCTTTTGACCCCCTATTGTGACTTGGCTCCAGAATGCCACTCTGGCCTTAGGGGTTAAAGCATAATTATGGGGCAGAGGGCATTCAGGAGGAAGAGTGGCGTATAGAGGGTTAAAAGGCATTTCTGGAGGCAGGGCACTCTGCCTACAGAAATGCCTTATGCCCCCCATTTAACAGCCCCCACAAAAAAAAATACCAGTGCTTCTGACTCCTGGTGTGTTGTCCAGGCAGCGGGTAGATGTCTATACGATTCACGAAGGCAACTTCCGCTGCAGCTGGAAGGAGGTCCGGTTAGCAGCGGGGGTTGTCTGCGTCCATTGTGCAGACCTTCCCCGG